>ML290288.1:37169-56190 GCA_005239495.1 Nicotiana undulata | reverse complement strand
AAGAATTTGTGATTTTTGTTTCATTCGGTGGTCTTACTCTTGAAAGTGCTTTATTGTTTAAGTTCAATAGCTTTTTGGATTTCTTTGCTTTTAGTATATGTACTTGTTGCTTATTTCCCTGACATGCCTACTGTATTTCATCATATTTTATCATATGTTATTACTGCTGGACCTTAGTGAGTATCGAGTCGACCTCTCGTCACTACTTCTTCGAGTTTAGGCGGGATACTCACTGGGTACATATTTATTTAATATGTACTCATGCTGCACTTTCTTTTCTTTTCTGTACTTGACTGTACAGGTCCGGAGGCTGGCACGTCTGACTATCAGGCCGGTGCTGGATATTGATAGCGTGGTCATACTTCACGGTGAGCTGCTTTCCCGACGACTTTCTAGCAGCACCCTGGAGCTCTTTTGTTGTATTCCTCTGTCCATTTCATTCAGACGGAGACTTTGTATATATTGTAGTCATTGTATATTCAGTAGTTGCCCATGACACTCGTGACACTAGTTCCTGGCACACACGCGTAGTGTATTTATATTTTTGGGGTTTTGGGATGTATATCCATGTGTATGTCATATCTCGAATTTTTATCTACTATGACTTACTTCCGCTCAAGGCTAGTATCATGTTAGTTGTACAACTGGTAATCTCTTACTTGTTTAATTAGATGGGAAGGGTAGCACTTGGTGTAGTTTGCGTTGGCTTGCCTAACCCCGTCGTTGGGCGCCATCACGACTCGGATTAGGATTCTGGGTCGTGACATCGATTTGGTTGATCAATATTCTAATATAGTCCTTTAGGTATGGCATGATATTCTCTAGTTGCACTTGATACGTTTCCTTGTTGAGACAACCTCGATGTCCTTTGATTGAGACTGAAATGCCCGGATTGATTTTGTTTTATTTTTGATGGCTCGACTTCCTTTGATTTAGCATTGTTCATGTTATCTTTGATCTTGTTTCCTTTCTTATGTCCTTACCGGAAGGAGTTCCCTTGAAGTAGTGCTTTCTTCCTAATTTCCTGCAATCAAATATATACGATTAGATTTGCACTATCGTCATCATTGAAACTTAGATGTAACAATGCCACCTTTTTTGATGATGACATTCGAGAAAGAGTAAACAAAGTATACTTCCCTTTCATAACTTGAGATGCCTGCTCCCCCTGAGTTGTTACTTAGATTTACTCATTACTGCTTCCCCTGAGTTGTTGATGTGGTTTACTCTTCAGATTTTTCTCCCCTTTTGACATCAATCAAAAAGGAAAGAAAATATAGGCAGAACAAACCAAATATAGCAGATAATGTACGGATAATAGACAAACTAGTTAGGGTATCAGAGGCATAGAATGATGGTTCGTACATAGCAATGCAAAAATAAGTCACAATATAAAGCAAGCAAAAAGTTGTTTTTAACACACACACACTTGAAGTACAAGAGGGGGGGGGGGGAGTGAATTGACTATTTTTAATTGTATTCTTTATTAGTTGGCTGGTTTTGTAATTAGTCAACTAGATATAGTAATGAAGTAATAATACAACAGAATGTAAAGACAGTAATAAAAGTGCAACAATTAAAGACACTGGAATTTTATACTGGTTCGGATTCAATGTGAATCCTAGTTCAGTCCTTTTGGGTTGCAAGGGTGTTCTCTTTCAGTGAATGATGTCCTTCGAGAATACAGAGATGGTGTAGTTTACACCAATGGCTAACTTTCAGTGACTCTCGATTTCTTTTGATACAATGCCTCACTAGTGGTTTTCTCTCTTTCTTCTCTAACTCGTTACACATAAGATCTTTAAGGAGCTACAATGTTTGTATGTAGTAGAACAAAGATAGGGTAATTGGTTCGATCAAATTATACTATTCTAATGTACAAACATGTGTTTATATATTTGAGGAAGATTTGATTGCTGAAGAGACGCTGCCAACCCAAGAGATTTGATCCTTGGAAAGAGATTGATTCTTTCCACTAATAAAGATATTCCGCAACAGCTAGGGCTGAGAGGAATGCGCTGAAGACTTCCTTTGATGGCGCCAAAATCCTCCTAAGATCTTGGTCTTTCCAGTTTTAGCCGCGTGAGTGATTCTTGATATCTTTGATTGCTTGATTCCTTCCACAATCTATTCCGTCATTCTTTCACCAGCCTTCATTTATTTCCTTAGTCTTGGATACCATCACGATCGTATTGGATTCAGTCTGTTCCATTGACTCTTCCACAATATCCCCAATCTTGGATTTGCCAGTGATCTTGTCCTTTCAATCTCGAGAGGTACCTACATACAACAAATATATTATTTGCATCATTAAAATCAGATTCTAACAATCTCCCCTTTTTTTATGATGACAAATAATATACGTATAAACATCAGTTGATTTCCCTGTATTTTACTCCCCCTCAATAGGTGTTGTAGTCGACTCGATCATGATCCCCCTTGAAAAGTGTTGTAGTCAACTTGATCTGCATGATTAGCTTGCTATTCTGCTAGAGTCGACTTGGCTCGAATAGCTTTACCTATGTTATTACATATATATTCTTCTCTCCCCCTTTTTGACATCAGCAAAGAGGGAATGCAAGCCAAAATATGATTGATAAAAGCAGGGAGTTTTGCAGTTATAGAGTTAAAAAACATCCATCGACTGGATACCCAGTCCAAACACATAAAACCAACAAAACATTAAAACAACTGTCTGAAACATCCACAGTAACGACACAGAACGTATGTAAGAGTGTTGAAAATCGCCCCCTTCATCTGATCAAAGCTAGCTGTTGCTGAGATGCTCATTCCATCAAACATGTCATGAATCTCCTTGAATGCCTTGACAGCATTTTCCTTTACCCTGAGATGGCATGAATGTCACCAATAGTAGACTGAGTGGAATAGAGGAGATCCTTGATCTTAGCTAGTTGAGAGCTAATGCACTAGAGCTTTTCAGCCAAATCAGGATCACTCTGGCTAGGAAGAGAGGTAGAGGGTTTGGATTTTGATTCGATTGTAGCAAGCTTGACTTCACTCTCTTGTTTCTTGACTCATGAACCTTGAATGAACACATACCCCATACTCACAAAAGCCCTGGAATTGTAAGACTTGGAAACCGTGATGGAGCGATATTCAGAGAGAAATATTGTGGGCTACCAGAATGTGGGTAATGGCCAATCCATAAGGCAGACTAGTGGGGTTTTCAGCACTCTCAATTATGAAATTGATAACCCAGGAGGACAACTTGATTTTGTGTTTAGTCACAAGACAGTAAACAAGGAATGTGTCCCTAAGAGAGAAAGTGGAGAAGGAACTAGTGCGAGGAAGTAGAGAGGTGGAAACAATATGGGTCAACACATGGGTTTCGAAACTCACATCACTAGGGCCTAACTGGTTTGGACAGGAATTAGAGGGATACTCAGCAATACACCTTTTTGCTTGATCAAAAGAAATTTCAAAATCATCAGGCCAGGAATTTTTGAAGAGCATAGGAAAGCCAAAACACTTACACTGAAAAATTAAGTCAAACAAAGCACAATCAAGGACAATACGTTTGCCTAGCACTAAGGATTCCAACCTATCAGACTTACTAGACCGAAGATTTGCATAGAACATTCTGACTAGCGGTTCATAAACTTTGGGCACAGGAATAGAGAAAAACTTAGACCGACCTTGATAAACGAAAAGATATTTTACCTTGTAATTTAGGGCTTCCATGTCATCAAGATTAACTATCCTCCCATGAGTAATAGTTTTTTCTTTCGAGGCGACAAAGAATTCTCTATTTGGGGAATACCAGAAGTTTAGGTCATATTCTAAGGCGCTGGAAAGATCGATTTTTGATTTCTTTGGAGAAAGCGAAACATGGGATTCTTCTATTGGTCATTTTCCTAAAGCTTTTTATCCTAAAGTTTGAGAATGTTCAGAGAGGTCACCCTGAGAGGAGGAAAAACCTTCAGATTGTTCGGACCCTAGGTCTACTTGCTCAAGAGGTTGAACGAGGGTTTTGGTTCTAGAACAGGTGCTTTTTCTGGTAGAGGCGGAGGGAGTTTTAGGGTGTTTGGCCATTGAAGAGAGTTTTGGAAGAGAGAGTTTCTGAGAAGGCTTTCTACTTGGAGAACATGATAGCGATTGAAAAAATACTTAGCCATTAAAAGGGATTTTTCTACGGTTGAGTACAAAAAAGGAAGGGTTGTCAGATGAGAAGAAGCGATGATTGGGTTTCCTTCTTTGAACTCTGCAACTGATGTGAAAAGAGAGGAAAAAAGAGGGGAATCGGAGGCACATTAAATGATTACAAAAAGAAATAAAACATTAGGCACAAATAAGTGAGACAATGACACATTGGTCCTAATTTTTATTGCTAATGCACACTATCCCAAGAAGTTTTCTTAACATGCAAAATCTTTCTTCTAATAGGGGCTTAGTGAAAATATCAGCTAATTGATCATTAGTTCCTACAAACGCTATTTGTATATTCCCTTAAGAACATTATCTCTAATGAAATGATGTTTAATATCTATATGCTTTGCTCTAGAATGATGCACATGATTTTTTGAAAGACAAATAGCACTAGAATTATCACAGAAAATTGGTATAGGTTTAAAAGAAAATTCATAGTCACCGAGTTGATGTGACATCCAAAGTAACTGAGCACAACATTGTCCAATAGCTATATATTCAGCTTCAGTTGTGGATAATGCGATTGATCCTTGTTGCTTACTATTACAAGACACTAGAGCTTTTCCAAGTAGTTGACATGTTCTACTGGTACTTTTTCTATCTTCCTTGTCACCTGCAAGATCAACATATGATACTCCTTCTAATTTGAAGGTGTTAGATTGAGGATACCATAATCCATAAGAAGTAGTTCCAATGAGATATCAAATGATTCTCTTGATTGCTCTCATATGAGACTCCTTTGGAGCTGACTGGAACCTGGCACATTTACACACACTAAACATGATATCTGGTCGACTAGCAGTTAAATAAAGAAGAGAACTAATCATTCCTTGATACTTAGTCTCATCAACGGATGTTACTTAGTCTCATCAACAGATGTTCCCTGTTCATCTTTATCGAGATTGGTTGAGGGACTCATAGGAGTGCTAATACCTTTTGCATTTTCCATACCAAACTTTTGAATTAGTTCCTTGGTGTACTTGGTTTGGGATATGAAGGTCCCTTCTTTAGATTGTTGAATTTGTAGTCCAAGAAAGAACGTTAGTTTTTCCATCATACTCATTTCGAATTCACTTTTCATAAGATCAAAAAATTCCTTGCACATAAGAGGGTTAGTACTACCAAAAATAATATCGTCAATATAAACTTGAATAATGAGATTACTTTCATATGATCTTTTGATGAACAAATTAGTATCTACTTTACCTCTTGTGAATCCATTGTCAATGAGAAATGAGTTGAGACGTTCATACCATGCTCTTGGAGCTTGTTTTAGCCCGTATAGCGCTTTGGTTAGTTAGAACACATGATAGGGAAATTTTGAGTCCTCATATCCGGGGGGTTGCTTCACATAGACTTCTTCTTCAATGAACCCATTTAGAAACGCGCTCTTAACATACATCTGGAATAGTCTGAATCTTTTGAAGGAAACATATGCCAGAAGAATTCTTATAGATTCCAATCGAGCTATAGGGGCAAAGGTCTCGTCGTAGTCGACTCCTTCTTGCCGTGAGTACCCTTGAGCGACTAGTCTAGCTTTGTTTCTGATAACTTTTACTTCTTCATTCAACTTGTTTTTGAAAACCCATTTTGTTTCTATAACTGGAGCATCTGCTGGTTTGGGTGTCAGTTTCCATACTTGATTTTTATCAAATTGATCAAGTTCTTCCTGCAAAGCTTGCACCCAACTTGAGTCTTTTAGGGCTTCTTCAATTTTCTTTGGCTCAATTTGAGATATCAAGGCTATGTTGGCATTCTTCTTGAGAGATCCTCTTGATTTCTTTCCTTCGTTCGGATCTCCAATAATGAATTTTTGAGGATACTCAGATTCACTCCTCCATTCATTTAGACGAGCAACAGGATTAATTGATTCCTTTGATTCTTCAGGTTGACTATTGTTGATAATAATAGTCGACTCTTCCATGTTGACAAGTTTACTAGTTGACTCTTGAGGTTTGCTTGCCTCTTGAGATTTCTGCATTTTCATCATCACTTGCACTAAAATCTTTCTCGGCCCGAGTGTTATTCTCATAAAAAACAACATGTACAGATTCTTCTACGCACAAGGTGCGTTTATTATAAACTCTAAAAGATCCGCTATTTAAAGAGTAACCGAAAAAATACCTTCATCACTTCTTGGATCAAATTTTCCAAGATTGTCCTTATCATTGTTGTGAATAAAACACTTGTTTCCAAAAGGATGAAAATAGCTTACATTTGGACGCTTACCATTCCATTGCTTATATGGAGTTTTCTTTGGGATAGGTCTAATGAGGCATCTATTTAGAATGTGACAAGAAGTACTTACACCTTCTGCCTAGAAGTGATTTGACAATGAATGTTCTAGTAACATAGTTCTGGCCATATCCTGTAGAGTTCTATTTTTCCTTTCAACCACTCCATTTTGTTGAGGAGGTCTAGGTGCAGAGAAGTTGTGAGTATATCCTTGATCATTGCAGAAGTCTTCAAAATCTCGACTTTCAAATTCTCCTCCATGATCACTTTGCACGGTAGTGATGAGAGATCCTTTTTCTCTCTCAACCTTTTTACAGAAAATCTCAAAAATTTTCAAGGCTTCATCTTTGTGAGACAGAAAAATTACCAAAGTGAAACGTGAGTAATCAAGCACATCTTTTACCTCCAATACTCATAGTTCTAGTAGGTCCAAACATATCCATATGTAGTAATTGTAAAGGCTTTTAAGTAGAGACAATATCTTTGCTTTTGAAAGAATTTCTAGTTTGCTTACCAATTTGACATGCATCATACACATGATTTCTAGAAAAATTCAGTTTAGGTAAGCCAATAACTAGTTCTCGTTTGGAAATCTTTTCTATCAAATGCATGCTTGCGTGACCAAGTTTCTTATGCCAAAGCCAAGGATCATCAGAAATAGAGGTTAAGTAGATATGAACATCTATACTTTCAAAACAAACAAGAATATAAACATTTCCATACCTTTTACCCGGGAGAATTATTTTACCTGATTCGTCCTCGATGGCACAACCCGTTTTCTTAAAATTTACCTCGTATCCCGAGTCACATAGTTGACTTATACTGAGGAGATTGTAGTTGAGTCCATCCACAAGGTGTCAGTGATATTAAGTCTTTTTATCTCATCAAACAGTTTTTGCGACTCTTTTAGAGTAAGATCAAGAATATCCTGCAATTCATTACATCTATCACAATTATAGGGTCTTACCTCGCTTGTTTCACCTCGAGCCATGAAAACGTTTTCATTTTCATCTTTTTCTTCATTGTCTGAGTCGTCCTCATCTGTCTAGCATCCAGAGATTTTCTTCATATCATTTTCCAGAATCGTCATAAAACATAAGTTGGCTATTTCCTCATGTTCTGAACTGTCTTCATCACTCCAACTTTCGAATGATTTGTTCTTGTTGAATCCCCTGGAGACTTTTCTTTTAAGATCAGGACATTCAGCTTGAACATGTCCAAATCTTCCGCATTCATTGCATTTTCCATTATTTTTGTCATGTTCACCATATTGCCTGGTACGCCTGGATGGGAACCTGCCTTTCTTGGTGTTTCTGTATCTTCTCATTAGTGCGTCCATGTTTCTTGATACTAGAGCAATTTCTTCTTTAAGAGCTTCAGGATCATCATCTATATTGCTTTCCGCTCTATCAGTTGTAGCTTTGAAAGCTACAATCTTCTTCTTTTCTTCTTGAGTAGTTTTCTTCAGATGGGTCTTTTCAAAGGCTATGAGTTCTCCCCGAAGTTCATCATATGACATTTTGTTCAGATCTTGAGATTCAAGAGTGACGACTTTCGTTTTCCAAGTGGTAGGTAGGCTTCTCAGAATTTTCCTAACTTGATCACCACTAAAGTATGATTTTCCAAATGCATTTAGATCACTTATAATTTTACTGAATATGGGAAACATTTCTTTGATGGATTCTCCTTTTTTCATCTGAAATAGTTCGTAGTCATGCACCAATATGTTGATGTGAGTTTCTTTCACCTTGCTTGTTCCTTCATAAGTGACTTCGAGTTTATCCCACATCTCCTTGGAAGTGTCACATCTAGAGATCTTCTCATACTCTTCACCACTAATAACATTACAAAGCAAATTTATTGCTTTTGCATTAACTTGCACAACCACCATCTGTTCTTCAGTGTATGCATCAATATCTTCAAGATCAGGGGGGGGTTGAGCAGTAGCTGCCACTGGAATTTCCCTTTTTGATAACTCTCCATACCTTCACATCATAGGATTTTGCGTAAATCTCCATACGCACTTTCCAGTGAGAGAAGTGTCAATCGATGAAGTAAGGTGGCCTTACTTGTGATGTTCCTTCTTGGAAAAGTGCCCCAACAATGATTTGATTGGCCATGATCTTTTCTCACAAGCTGTTAAGTAAAATTAAAATGTGGCGAGGCTCTAATACTAATTGAAAGTACAAGAGTGGGGGTGAATTGACTATTTTTAATTTTATTCTTTATTAGTTGACTAGTTTTGCAATTAGTCGACTAGATATAGTAATGAAGTAATAATAAAGTAGAATGTAAAGACAGTAATAAAAGTGCAGGAAATAAAGACACCAGAATTTTATACTGGTTCAGATTCAATGTGAATCCTAGTCTAGTTTCCTTGGGTTGCAAGGGTGTTCTCTTTCAGTGAATGATGTTCTTCGAGAATGCAGAGATGGTGTAGTTTACACCAATGGCTAACTTTCAGTGACTCTCTATTTCTTTTTGATACAATGCCTCACAAGTGGTTTTCTCTCTTTCTTCTCTAACTCGTTACACAACAGATCTTTAAGGAGCTACAATGTTTGTATGTAGTAGAACAAATAGAGGGTAATTGATTCGATGAAAGTATACTATTCTAATGTACAAGAAAGGGTTTATATATTTGAGGAAGCTTTGATTTCTGAAAAGACGCTGCCAACCCAAGAGATTTGATCCTTGGAAAGAGATTGATTCTTTCCAAGAATAAAGATATTCCGCAAAGGCTAGGATTGAGAGGGATGCGCTGAAGACTTCCTTTGATGGCGCCAAAAGCCTCCTAGGATCTTGGTCTTTCTAGTTTTAGCTGCGTGAGTGATTCTTGGTATCTTTGATTGCTTGATTCCTTCATTCTTTCCGCAATCTATTCCGTCATTCTTTCACTAGCCTTCATTTATTTCCTTAGTCTTGGATACCATCACGATCGTATTGGATTCAGTCTATTCCATTAATTCTTCCGCAATATCCTTAATCTTGGATTCACCAGTGATATTGTCCTTTAAATCTCGAGAGGTACCTACATACAACAAATATATTATTTGCATCATTAAAATCAGATTCTAACAACACTACCTTAGTTTCTCCCCACAAAGTACTTCAGGGTATTGACCACTTTGGCGCAAAAGGAGTCATAGGAGGTTCCAACTTCTTTGACGAGTTTGTCCATCTTTTCATTCATGGAGTTGAATGCCTTGATCCCTTGCCTCCTCGTGGCTCCCATGTCCATCCTGATCTTGGCCACATCTGTACCTCTTTCCTTGGTGACTTCCCTTATTTTGTCCACTTGATCTTTCATTGCAATGAGCAGGATTTTTACCCCATCTAGATTTTGCTGAATCTATTGTAGGTTGTTAGAGGCATCAACTAAGTCTCTAGTGGTTTAGAGGGTGCTTCAACCTGTACTAGAGCACTTTCAACTTTGGCATGCTTGACAGATCCATCGTAACTTAAGGTGCAACCCATCATAGCAAAGGCTCTCTTATCATAGGTATTGGTGATATGCTTGGGTGAGAAGGGTGCCAAATCAACCTTCATAACTTCAGGAATATGTGAGATGAGCAAGCCATAGGGTAGACAAGTGTCACAACCCGATTTACCCTCCGAAAGGTACCGTGACAACACCTAGTCTCTATGACTAGGTAAGCCTAAATTTGCGGATAAAACTAAAATAAAAATGCGCTAAAATAAAGATAGGAAAGGAAAAAGTCTAAAAATCATAACAACGCCGCTCAACATGTAAAAATATACCCCAAGACCCGGATTGTCACAATATAGTCACAAGCTTCTATACTAATGTAGCTCTAAACAAATATGGAAAGTACATAATAAATATCTCTATAATATAGAATGGAAGGCGACTTAGAGGATTCTGCGGACGCGACAAAAATACCTTACAGTCTCCTAGTAACAGCTGCAACGACTATCCACGTGAAGGATAACTCGTACATGGATATGCACACGAAAATCATGTGCAGGAAACGGCATGAGTACACCACATTTGGTACCGAGTAAGTGCCAAGCCTAACCCCAGTCAAGTAGTGACGAGGTCAGGTTAAGGCTCTACTAGATTTCAAAATAAATCAATTTAAATAGTACGAAAGAGAAATAATTTCGGTAATAAGCAGTTAAAGAGAATAATCTATAATAAAACGGTAAAAAGATCCCTCGGCTCAGCACAACGTATCACAAAGTGGAATCTCCCGGGATACCGTCCCGTAGTCCCAAATAATTATGCAGTGCAGTGCTGGGGGATCTCCAAGAATACGTCCGTAGTCCCCAAAATAAATATGCAGTATAGGGGAGAATCTCCCAGAATATGTCCGTAGTCCCCAAAATAAATATGCAGTACAAAGGGGATCTCCCAGAATACGTCAGTAGTCCCCAATTTAAATATGCAATGCGAAATGAATAATAGGTAGGCATAAATTTAGACAGTTCATTTAATCACAGGTAGGAAAGCAGGGAAACTATCTAAACATGGCGCACAAAGTGTCAAATAGGAAATTTAACATGTAACATATAGGCATGCTTCCCTAATCTAAGACAAACAATTTAACACATTGAAACAACGTAATAAAAAAAAACAATTTATAATTTTTGAAGGAAAAATGGAATTTTGCAAGAACGGCCCATGTACGTACTCGTCACCTCACGTACACGGCGCCCACACGACAATTTATGTCAAAAACAACCTAAGGGAAAGTCCCCAACACAGAGATAGGCAAGCCACTTACCTCGACTACTCAACTCAACTCGAAATCACGTTCTTGCCACAAGTACCCGACTCCAAATGGACCAAATCTATTCAATTCAATTGCATAATGTAAATATAACTTTAAGAAATTAATCTAACAAATTAAGTCGAAGCTAATACGAAAAATTAGGAAAATCGCCCAAAACGTCCCCTGGACCCACATCTTGGAATAAGGTGAAAGTTACCAATTTAGAACACCCATTCACTCGCGAACACACTTGAACAAGAATCATCAAAATCCGACGTCAAAATCCCATTAAATTCTCGAATTTTCAATTGGGGAACCTTTCTCCCATTTTTCTATTTTTTCCACTCAAATTCCTTGATTAGATTAAAGAACTTACTATAGATTGACGAAATACAAGTGAAATAGGATTAGGAATCGTTACCTACTGATCTCCTCTTCAAAATCCACCCAAAAGCTCCTATTCCCAAGCTCGAAATCGTTTTTAGAAGTTAATAAATTCAAACCCTCGAATTTATAATTTCTGACCAGCGATTTCCGCTTCTACGGTAAAATTGTGATGACCCAAAAGGTCATCCTAAGTAATTCCAGCTAAATCTGTATTTCGAGGCCCTGAAAGCCTACGTTAATCTCACCTCGATATGCATGCGCAACCCGGATAGGTAGCCGGGAAGCTTCCATGTGAAAAATTTGATAAAAACGAGATTTTTGAATTGAATAATTGAATAAAGTTGACTTTGGTCAACATTTTCGGTAAACGGACCCGGTCCCGTGATGTTACGATCCCAAAGGGTCCGTAGGAAAATATGGGACTGGGGCGTATGCCCGAAATTGAATTCCGAGGTCCCAAGCCCGAGAAATGAATTTTTAAAGAAAAATGTTTTCTGGAAATAATAAAGAATTTTGAAAATGAGTAATTATGTGAAAGCCGTGTTACCGGGCCCGTATTACGGATCTAGAGCCCGGAACAGGTTTATTATATGTTATTTGTCCAATCCGTGAAATTTGGTGTAAAACAGACTTGATTTGATGGGTTTCGGATCAAAATGAGAGATTTAGAGTTAGTAAAGTTTTGAGGATGTTCATAAAACTTAAAATGTGATTTTATGCTACCGAGGTCCGAATGCAATTCCGAGGCCGGGAATAGTTCCGCTACGTTATTTATGACTTGCCTGCAAAATTTGAAGTCGTTCTGAGTTGTATGGGTTGGTTCGGCGCATCGTTATAGAATTCTAGAATTTCAGAGTTCTTAAGTTTTGAATTCAGGGGTTTTGGAGGGTGATTTTGAGTTTTAGCGTTGTGTTGAGTGTTCCGTGGGCTCGAGCAAGTCCGTTTAATGATTTGGGACTTGTTGGTATATTTGGAAAGGGGATCGGGTGGGCCCAAGTGCCTCCCGGGCCCTGCACGAGGCCAAAAACCAACAAAAATCACTACTGGTGCACAACAGCTGGTTTGACCGCAGGTGCAGTTGCCCAGTCGCAGGTGCGGGACCGCACCCGCGGTCCAGGCCTTCGCAGGTGCGACCTCTTCCGCAGGGGCGATCCAAACTTCGCAGGAGCGGGACTGCTGGAGCGGCTCCTAACTTCGCAGGTGCGAGCCCAGGGTCCCAGGCCCTTTTTCCGCAGGGGCGATCAATTTCTCGCAAGCGCGAGACCGCACCTGCGGTCCTAAGGTCGCAGGTGCGGAAACCCCTGTTGGCAGCACCTCTTAAATGTCCAAAATTTTGTGTTTTCTTCATTTTATCCACCATCAACCTCCACTAGAGAGCATCCAAGTTTGGGCAGCACCTCCCACGACCACCTACTGTAAGAGGTAAGTTAAACCCCATAAACTTCTAGTTTTAACATTAATTCCTAAGTTAAATTCACTACAAAATCATCTAATAATCATAGAATTATGTAGTAATTTTAGGGTTCTTTAGGATTTTGTGACTTTCCATGTTAGGCCATGAATTCTTGTATAAATCACATAACTTCGATCCTTAGACTCCGGGTAATTGATTCCTTCATGAATTTTCGAAAATCTGAACGTGTGGGCCTAGGGTCGAATTTTAGTATTCTTGGAAAAATAGTAGGAAATTAGGCTTGGGAATTGGTTTATTGAGTACTTATTGATGTTAATAAATCCATTATGTCTAGATATTACCGATTCGGAGTTGGATTCGAGAGGGAAGGCTGTGATTGAGGCTTGACTTGCATTTTTGGAGCCGAGGTAAGTGTTTGGCCTAACCTCAGCTTGAGGGATTAGGTATAGAGTCTTATTTTCTATGTGTAACTTATGTCCAACGTATAGGTGTGGTGAAGAGTGCCTATATGTTGCGGTCAAGCATGCCCGTGAGTCAATTGTGATGAAACTTACTGTGTTCTTAATATTCCCCGCACTATGAGTAATTGGTGAATTAGTAGTGATACCTTGATGTTGTTTCATGACGTGGGGAGTTATTGAGTTATTTGTTTCAGTTGAGGCTTACACTGTGAAATTGTATTTCTGATGCGAGGTTGGTTATAGCTGAGACCCTTGTCGGGCATTTGTTGAGTTTGTAATTGATGATTTCTCCTTGCCGGGACAATAGAATTTTATTGAGCATTTCCATGCACTTGAGACTTCTTAATGTTGACTTTCACATTATATTGTTGCTTTGTTTTATTATTTGTCGCACGAGGGGACATACCGTGCCGACTGTTTGTTACTTATCACACGAGGGGACATGCCGTGTTGATCATTGATTATTATATACGCACGAGGGGACATTCCGTGCCGAGTGATTGTGAGGTTATGCACGAGGGGACATGCCGTGCCTTATGCTGTTCATTATTTGTTTGAGAAGTTAAATTCCTGCCTTTATCTTTAATTTCAGTTATTACCCTGTTCTACCGTGCTAGCATTTTGTTGCCCCTTTTACCCCCAGCATGTTCTCCCTGTATCTGTCTTATTTGTTTATTTCCGTCGACATTTTTCCTGTTATTATATAGAATTGCACAGGTACATATATTGTTGTCGGTTCTAGCCTCGTCACTACTTCGCCGAGGTTAGGCTCGGCACTTACTCAGTACATGGGGTCGGTTGTACTGATGCTACACTTGCACTTATTTACGTTGTGTAGACTATGCTACCGGACTCGGTGATCACTGACGGTCGGAGCATCTCATCAGTTCATACAGGAGACATCGAGGTAGACCCGCAGACGTGTGTGGGCCTTGGCGTCACCTTCTACTCTTCACTTTCAGCTCTGTCTTACTTTATATTTCTAAGACAGTCCTATGTACTTATTTTCAGACCTTTGTTTTAGTAATCTCTTAGACAGTTCGTGAGTATGTGACACCAGTTCTGGGATTTGTATATGGGTTTTATTTCGAAATTGCTTTGTTATATTTTTGTTATTTGTTAACCTTCACACTGAGGACCATCGATGCCTTAGTTATCTTATTCGTTTTAGTTGTTAATGAGTTTTATTTAGTTCAAACGTTGGCTAGTCTAGCGGGTTCGCCGTTAGTCGCAGTCATGGCCCGAAGGTTGGATTTCGGGTCGTGACAAGTTGGTATAAGAGCCCTAGGTTGCTTAGGTCTCACAACTCACGTACAAACTTGGTAGAGTCTGAGGGATCGGTACGGAGACGTCTGTACTTATCCCCGAGAGGCCGCACAGTTAGGAATAACTTTACGTCTTTCATTCTCTGTCGTGCCAGTTGGAAATCTGAATACTAATTGAGCCTCTATTTTACTCTCTCGCAGATGTAGTGAACGCGCGCTTCCTCATGGATCGACCATCAGCCTGATCCTCCTATTGCAGCTCCTACGAGGGGCCGAGGCCGAGGCATAGCTAGAGCAACAGCTCCAGTAGAGGACCCACATGTAGACTTTGCTGGTGAGGTTCCTACTCCGACAGTCCCAGTTGGACCGGCTCAGGTCCCATAGGGGTTCATTGCCACCCCAGTGCTTCAGGATGCTCTAGTCCGCTTAATGGGACTCATGGAGAGTGTGGCCCAGGCCGGTCTTCTTCCTACTGCACCATCTGAATCTCAGGCTGGGGGAGGGACCCAGACTCCTGCTATTCATACGCCAGAGTAGTTTGCCACTCAATTCCAGACTCCGCACCTCAGACGACCGGAGTAGTTCAGTCGGGTATTGTGGCACCAGCAGTTGAGGGAGCAACCATGTCAGCAGACGCTCTGTGGAGGTTGGATCGGTTCACCAAGTTATTCACTACTACATTTACTGGTACACCATCAGAGGATCCCCAGGATTATTTAGACAACTGTTTTGAGGTCCTTCAAAACATGGGCATTGTGGAGTCCAAAGGAGTTGATTTTGCTACATTTTGTCTTGCAGGCACCGCCAAGACTTGGTGGAGAGATTACTGCTTGACCAGACCAGCTGGTTCTGCACCTCTGACTTGGGGTCAGTTCTCCGAGTTGTTCTTGGGGAAGTTCCTTCCAGTTACTCAGAGAGAGGATCTTCGGAGGCAGTTTGAGCGTCTACAGCAGGGCTCTATGTCCGTCACTCAGTACGAGACCAGGTTCATTACGCTGGCCAGACATGCCATTATGATACTCCCCACTGATCGAGAGAGGGTTCAGAGGTTTATTGAGGGTCTAGCTCAACCCATCCGGCTTCAGTTGGCTAGAGAGACGAGTACTGATATCTCCTTTCAGGATGCAGCCGATGTGGCTAGGCGCATTGAGATGGTATTATCCCAGGGTGGTGGACAGGGGTATGACAAGAGACTTCGTCATTTCGGCCGTTTCAGTGGTACCTCATCTTGAGGCAGAGATCCCTTTGGCAGAGGTCATCCTCCTAGGCCTTATCAGTCGGCATTCCAGGTATCCCGTAGTGCACCTTCAGCGTCCATCAGTGCACCGCCGATTCAGAGCTATCAGAGTGGTCATTCTGGTCGTCAGGGATAGTTCCAGGGTCAGTATTCTCAGCAGCCGAGGTCTTGCTTCACTTGCGGTGGTATGGGGCATATTTCTAGGTTTTCCCCCCGAGGTTTTGGTGGTTCTAAGCATCAGCGTTCCTGTGCCATGGTTCCTGCATCAGGTGCACCCTCACCCCCTCAGCCAGCTAGGGGTGGTGGTCGTGGTGCCAGAGGTGGAGGTCAGACTCATAGAGGTGGAGGGCAGGCCATGAGAGGTAAAGGTCAGCCCGTGGCAGGTAGACCCAGAGATATACAAGTTGAAGGGGCTCTTCCCCGGTGTTATGCTTTTCCTGCTCGCCCAGATGCTGAGACTTCTGATGCAGTTATTACAGGTACAGTTTTAGTTTGCAGCCGAGAGGCTTTGGTGTTATTTGATCCAAGTTCTACGTTTTCCTATGTGTCTTCGTATTTTTCCCCGTATATGAGCATGCCCCGTGATTCCTTGAGTACTGTTGTACATGTGTCTATGCCGGTGGGTGATTCCATAGTGGTAGATCAAGTCTACCGTGCTTGCATAGTAGTTTTTGGTGGTCTAGAGACTCAGGTTGATCTCTTGCTTCTTGATATGGTTGACTTTGATATTATATTGAGCATGGACTGGTTATCTCCCTATTATGCTATTCAGGACTATATTTCCAAGACAGTTACCCTAGCCTTGCCAGGAGTACCTCGGTTAGAGTAGAGAGGGACTCCTAGTCATTCCTCTAGTAGAGTTATTTCTTATATGAAGGCTCGACACATGGTCGAGAAGGGGTGTTTGGCCTATTTGGCCTATGTTCGTGATTCTAGTACTGAGGTTCCTTCTATGGAGTTTGTGCCCGTGGTTCGTGAATTTCTAGAGGTATTCCCTGCTGACCTGCCGGGTATGCCACCCGACAAGGATATTGATTTTTTTATTGAGGTATCTGAGGGCACTCAACCCATTTCTATTCCCCCGTATCGTATGGCTCCGCCAGAGTTGAAGGAATCAAAGGAGCAATTACAGGATTTGTTGGATAAAGGCTTCATCAGGCCTAGTGTTTCTCCTTGGGGTGCTCCAGTATTGTTCGTGAAGAAGAAAGATGGCTCAATGAGGATGTGTATTGACTACCGGCAGTTGAATAAGGTTACTATCAAGAACAAGTATCCTTTGCCGAGGATTGATGACTTATTTGATCAGCTTTAGGGTGCTATAGTGTTCTCTAAAATAGACTTGAGGTCTGGTTATCATGAGCTGAGGATTAGGGCTTCTGATGTGCCTAAGACAACTTTTCGCACTCGTTATGGGCATTATGAGTTTTTGGTCATGGCGTTCGGGTTGACTAATTCCCCCGCTGCTTTTATGGAGTTGATGAATCGGGTATTCCAGCCTTATTTGGACTCATTTGTGATCATGTTTATAGACGATATTTTGATATACTCTCGCAGCCGAGAGGAACACGAGCAACACCTTCGAGTCGTCCTCCAGACTCTGAGGGATATGCAGTTGTATGCCAAGTTTTCTAAGTATGAGTTCTGGTTGAGTTCTGTGGCATTCTTGGGCCACGTGGTATCGACAGAGGGCATTCAGGTGGATCTGAAGAAAGTTTCAGCAGTTAGAGATTGGCCTAGGCCCTCTTCAGCCACAGAGATTCGGAGTTTCTTGGGCCTAGCAGGCTACTATCACCGGTTCGTGGAGGGGTTTTCATCTATAGCAGCCTCCATGGCCAAGTTGATGCAGAAGAGTGTTCAGTTCAGATGGTCGGAGGAGTGTGAAGCAAGCTTTCAGAAGCTCAAGACAGCATTGACCATATCACCAGTGTTGGTACTGCCCACAGGTTCAGGTTCTTATACCGTGTATTTTGATGCTTTGCTAGTTGGGCTGGGTGCAGTGTTGATGCAGGATGGGAGAGTTATAGCCTATGCTTCACGTCAGTTGAAGATTCAGCAGAAGAACTATCCAGTCCATGATTTTGAGCTTGCAGCTATTGTTCATGCCTTGAAGATTTGGAGGCACTATTTGTATGGGGTACCGTGTGAGGTATTCACTGATCACAAGAGTTTGCAATACTTGTTTAAGCAAAAGGAGTTGAATATGAGGCAGAGGAGGTGGTTAGAGTTGCTGAAAGATTATGATATTACTATTCTCTATCATCCGGGAAAGGCCAATGTGGTGGCCGATGCCTTGAGCCGGAAGTCAGTCAGCATGGGTAGTTTGGCTTATCTATCAGTTGGAGAGCGACCTTTGGCTTTGGATGTTCAGGCGTTAGCCAATCGATTTGTTAGATTGGAGGTTTCTGAGGGTGGCAGTGTTTTGGCCCATACCGTCGCTCGTTCTTCATTGTATGATCGCATTCGCGCCAGGCAGTATGAGGATCGTCATTTGTGTGCTCTTAGGGATGCGGTTCGGCACGGACGTGCCAAGCAGGTCACAGTTGATGCTGAGGGAGTTTTGAGATTGCAGGGTCGTATATGTGTTCCTGATGTTGATGGCATTCGTGAGTTAATATTGCAGGAGGCCCATAGTTCCCGGTATTCCATTCATCCGGGCGCCGCGAAGATGTACCAGGACTTGCGGCAGCATTATTGGTGGCGTAGAATGAAGAAGGATATTGTGGCTTATGTAGCTCGGTGCTTGAATTGTCAGCAGGTTAAATATGAGCACCAGAGACCCGGTGGTTTGATGCAGCAGATTCAGCTTCTCGAGTGGAAGTAGGAGCGTATCACGATTGATTTTGTAGTTGGACTCCCACGGACTTAGAGGATGGTTGATGCAGTATGGGTTGATGTAGATAGGCTGACCAAGTCAGCACATTACATTCTGGTGGCGGTTTCATCTTCGACAGAGAAGTTGGCTCAGATCTATATGAGAGAGATTGTCAGATTGCACGGTGTGCCCTTATCTATCATATCAGACCGAGGTACTCAATTTACCTCCCATTTGCGGAGAGTATTTCGGAGAGAGTTGGGCACTCAAATTGAGTTGAGCACAACATTTCATCCTCAGACGGACG
>ML290288.1:17130-36945 GCA_005239495.1 Nicotiana undulata | reverse complement strand
TACAGCTCAGTCCAGGCAGAAGAGTTATGCAGATCGTAGAGTTCGAGATTTGGATTTCATGGTAAGAGACCAGGTGTTCCTTCGAGTGTCGCCTATGAAGGGCATGATGAGATTCGGAAAGAAGCGCAAGTTGAGCCCTAGATACATTGGTCCATTTGAGATTTTAGATAGGGTAGGAGAGGTTGCCTACAAACTTGCCTTGCCACCATATTTATCAGCAATGCATCCGATGTTTCATGTATCCATGCTCCGGAGGTATATTGCAGATCCATCTCATGTTCTTGACTTCAGCGGTGTCCAATTGGACAAGGACCTGACTTATGAGGAGGAGCCGGTAGCCATATTAGATAGGCAGGTTTGCCAGTTGAGGTCGAAGAGTTATCCTTCGGTCCGTGTTCAGTGGAGGGGTCAGCCTGTCGAGGCAGCTACTTAGGAGTCCGAGTCCGATATGAGGAGTTGTTACCCCCATCTTTTCTCAGACTCAGGTACTTTTCTATGTCCGTTCGAGGACGAACGTTTGTTTTAGAGGTGGAGATTGTGATGACCCAAAAGGTCATCCTAAGTAATTCCAGCTAAATCTGTGTTTCGAGACCCTGAAAGCCTCCGTTAATCTCACCTCGATATGCGTGCGCAGCCCGGGCAGGTAGCCGAGAAGCTTCCATGTGAAAAATTTGATAAAAATGGGAATTTTGAATAAAGTTGACTTTGGTCAACGTTTTCGGTAAACAGACCCGAAACCGTGATGTGACGGTCCCGAAGGTCCGTAGGAAAATATGGGACTTGGGCGTATGCCCGGAATCGAATTCCGAGGTCCCAAGCCCGAGAAATGAATTTTTAAAGAAAACTGTTTTCTGGGAATAATAAAGGATTTTGAAAAAGAGTAATTATGTGAAAGCCGTGTTACCGGGCCCGTATTACGGTTTCGGAGCCTGGAACAAGTTTATTATATATTATTTGTCCTATCTGTGAAATTTGGTGTAAAACGGACTTGATTTGACNAAGTTCTTAAGTTTTGAATTCAGGGGTTTTGGAGGGTGATTTTGAGTTTTAGCGTTGTGTTGAGTGTTCCGTGGGCTCGAGCAAGTCCGTTTGATGATTTGGGACTTGTTGGTATATTTGGACGGGGGCGCGGGTGGGCCCAGGTGCCTCCCAGACCCCGCACGAGGCCCAAAACCAACCAAAATCACTGATGGTGCATAGCAGCTGGTGTGACCGCAGGTGCGACCTCTTCCGCAGGGGCGATCCAAACTCCGCAGGAGCGATACCGCTGGAGCGGCTCCCAACTCCGCAGGTGTGAGCCCAGGGTCCCAGGCCCTTTTCCGCAGGGGCGATCAATTTCTCGCAGGCGCGAGACCGCACCTACGGTCCTAAGGTCGCAGGTGCGGAAACCCCTGTTGGCAGCCCCTCTTAAATGTCCAAAATTTTGTGTTTTCTTCATTTTATCCACCATCAACCTCCATTAGAGAGCATCCAAGTTTGGGCAGCACCTCCCACAACCACCCACTGTAAGAGGTAAGTTAAACCCCATAAACTTCTAGTTTTAACATTAATTCCTAAGTTAAATTCACTACTAAATCATCTAAAAATCATAGAATTAGGTAGTAATTTTAGGGTTCTTGAGGATTTTGGGATTTTCCATGTTAGGCCATGAATTCTTGTATAAATTACATAACTTCGATCCTTAGACTCCGGGTAATTGATTCCTTCATGAATTTTCGAAAATCTGAACGTGTGGGCCCCGGGTCGAATTTTAGTATTATTGGAAGAATAGTAGGAAATGTATGATTAGGCTTGANCATTTTTGGAGCCGAGGTAAGTGTTTGGCCTAACCTCAGCTTGAGGGATTAGGTATAGAGTCTTATTTGCTATGTGTAACTCATGTCCAACGTATAGGCGTGGTGACGAGTGCCTATATGTTGCGATCAAGCATGCCCGTGAGTCAATTGTGATGAAACTTAATATGTTCTTAATATTCCCTGCACTATGAGTAATTGGTGAATTAGTAGTGATACCTTGATGTTGTTTCATGACGTGGGGAGTTATTGAGTTATTTGTTTCAGTTGAGGCTTACACCGTGAAATTGTATTTCTGATGCGAGGTTGGTTATAGCTGAGACCCTTGTCGGGCATTTGTTGAGTTTGTAATTGATGATTTCTCCTTGCCGGGACAATAGAATTTTATTGAGCATTTCCATGCACTTGAGACTTCTTAATGTTGACTTTCACATTATATTGTTGCTTTGTTTTATTATTTGTCGCACGAGGGGACATGCCGTGCCGACTGTTTGTTACTTATCACACGAGGGGACATGCCGTGTTGATCACTGATTATTATATACGCACGAGGGGACATTCCGTGCCGAGTGATTGTGAGGTTATGCACGAGGGGACAAGCCGTGCCTTATGCTGTTCATTATCTGTTTGAGAAGTTAAATTCCTGCCTTTATCTTTAATTTCAGTTATTACCCTGTTCTACCGTGCTAGCATTTTGTTGCCTCTTTTACCCCCAGCATATTCTCCCCGTATCTGTCTTACTTGCTTATTTTCGTTGACAATTTTCCTGTTATTATATGGAATTGCATAGGTACATATATTGTTGTCGGTCCTAGCCTCGTCACTATTTCGCGAGGTTAGGCTCGGCACTTACTCAGTACATGGGGTCGGTTGTACTGATGTTACACCTACACTTCTTTATGTTGTGTTGACTACCCAGCCGGGCCCGATGATCACTGACGGTCGGAGCATCTCATCAGTTCATACAGGAGACATCGAGGTAGACCCGCAGATGTTCGTGGGCCTTGGCGTCACCTTCTACTCTTCACTTTCAGCTCTGTCTTACTTTATATTTCAAAGACAGTCCTATGTACTTATTTTCAGACCTTTGTTTTAGTAATCTCTTAGACAGTTCGTGAGTATGTGACACCAGTTCTGGGATTTGTATATGGGTTTTATTTCGAAATTGCTATGTTATATTTTGGTTATTTGTTAACCTTCACGTTGCGGACCATCGATGCCTTAGTTATCTTGTTCGTTTTAGTTGTTAATGAGTTTTATTTAGTTCAAACGTTGGCTTGTCTAGCGGGTTCGCCGTTAGTCGCAATCATGGCCCGAAGGTGGGATTTCGGGTCGTGACAAAAATGGGCCACACCTGCGTAAACGGCATTTCGGGTGCGAAAATCCATCTAATGGGCTGGGGCCGCCTACCGCACCTTCGTGTCTGCACCTGCGGCTGCCCTTCCGCAGGTGCGAAACACCAGAACCAGCAAACTTCAGCTCTTTGCCTAAGTCTAAAATCTTCCCGTTGAGCATCCGAAACACACCCGAGGCCCCCGAGAACTCAACCAAACTTACAAACCAGTCCTAATACCTCATTAAAACTTAGTCGAGCCTT
The DNA here is from genome assembly GCA_005239495.1 of Nicotiana undulata. Lineage (NCBI taxonomy): Eukaryota > Viridiplantae > Streptophyta > Magnoliopsida > Solanales > Solanaceae > Nicotiana > Nicotiana undulata. Next base: position 33,555 of record ML290288.1, on the reverse strand, counting down.
CTAAACACATCCAATAACACCAAAAACACGAATTAAACATGAACTCAAGCATAAGAAATTAGCATTTTTCCCAAATACACAAATGATGCCGAAACACGTCAAAACTAATCAGAATGACCTCAAAAATGACACACAGGTCACAAATGACACTATGGACCTACAACCACTTTCAGAATCTCATTCCGATCCCGATATCAATTTCACCTATCGGCCAAAATCACCGAAATTCTAACTTTCGCCAATTCAAGCCTAAATCTACTATAGACCTCGAAAATACATCCAGACGTGATCCTAACCCCGAAATCACTCAACGGAGGTAACATAGTCGACAAAATTCCATTCGGACCCGTCTTTATACAGTTCCAACTACGGTCCGATTTCTGAAGCTTAAACTCATATTTAGGGACTATGTGTCCCAAAACTCTTCGAAATCCACAACTAATCTGTCCGGCCAGTCCCAAAAGCAGAAAAAAATGTGAGGAAATCAATTATTAGGGAATCAAGTCGCTAGCTCTCAAAATGACCGACCATGTCATTACATTCTCCCCCTCTAAAGAAAACTGTTTGTCCTCGAACGAGTATGAAGACCTACCTGTGAAAAGATGAGGGTACTGGCTGCGCATATCCTGCTCGGTCACCCAAGTCGCCTCTTCGACCAACTGACCCCTCCACCGAACCTTTACCGATGCAATATTCTTCGACCTGAGCTTTCTGACCTTCCTATCCAAGATGGCTACTGGCTCCTCAATATAAGATTGATCCTTGTCCAACTGGACTGAACTGAAATCCAAAACATGATCCAGATCACCGTTATACTTCCGGAGCATAGATACGTGGAATACCGAATGCACTCCAGCTAGGCGGGGAGGCAAGGCAAGCTCATACGCAACCTCCCCAACGCCCTGCAATATCTCAAAAGGGCCAATGAACCTCAGACTCAGCTTACCCTTCTTCCCGAACCTCATGACGCCCTTCATAGGCGATACCCAGAGCAGAACCCGATCACCAGTCATAAATTCCAAATCACGAATCTTCCGGTCCGCGTAACTCTTCTGCCTGGACTGAGATGTGAGAAGTCTCTCCTGAATCACCTTCACCTTGTCCAGGGCATCCTGGACCATCTCTGTAACCAACAATCGGGCCTCGCCCGGCTCAAACTATCCCACAGGAGACCGACATCGTCTACCATACAAAGCCTTATACGGTGCCATCTGAATGTTGTACTGGTAGATGTTATTATAAGCAAAATCTGCAAGTGGAAAGTATTGGTCCCATGACCCTCAAGCTCCATCACACAGGCACAGAGAATATCCTCAAGAATCTAAATCGTGCACTCGGACTGCCCGTCCGAAGAAGTCTAACCACAAAGTCCATGGTGATTCGCTCCCACTTCCACTCTGGAAGCTCATTCTGCTGAAGCAACCTTCCTGGTCTCTGATGCTCATGTTTAACTTGCTGACTGTTGAGACACTTGGCCACAAACTCAACTATATCCTTTTTAATCCTTCTCCACCAATAGTGCTGTCTCAGGTCCTAGTACATCTTTGCGGCACCTAGATGAATGGAGTACCGTGATCTATGGGCCTCCTCCAGAATCAACGCCTGAACCCCATTTACATTGGGCAAACAAATAGGACCCTGCATCCTCATCACACTATCATCTCCTATAGTCATATCTATGGAATCACCTCGCCGAACCCTGTCCTAAAGAACCAGAAGGTGGGAATCATCATACTGGCGATCTCTGATGCGGTCATAAAGAGAAGAACGAGAAACCACACAAGCTAATACCCAACAAGGCTCTAAAAGATTCAATCTCTTGAATTGACTGGCTAAGGCCTGAACATCCAAGGCTAAGTGCCTCTCAACTGCCGGAAGATATGCCAAACTCTCCAAACTCTCTGCCCGACGACTCAAGGCGTCAGCCACCACATTGGCCTTCCCCGGATGGTATAATATAGTGATGTCATAGTCCTTGAGTAGCTCCAACCACCTCTGCTGGCGCAAAATAAGGTCCTTCTTCCTAAAAAAGTGCTGCAAACTCCGGTGATCCGTGAAAATCTCACTGGGAACACCGTACAAATAATAACGCCAGATCTTCAGGGCGTGAACAATAGCTGCCAACTCGAGATCATGAATCAAATAGTTCTTCTCATGCACCTTCAACTGTCTGGACGCATAGGCAATCACCTTACCATCCTGCATCAATAGCGCTCCAAGGACAATCCTCGAGGCATCACAATAGACTGCATAAGACCCTGAACCTGTAGGAAATATCGACACTAGGTTGTAGTCAGAGCTGTCTTGAGCTTCTGAAAGCTCTCCTCACACTCTTCGGTCTACCTGAACGGAGCACCCTTCTGGGTCAGTATGATCATAGGTGCTGCAATAGATGAAAATCCCTCTACAAAGCGGCGATAGTACCCTACCAAACTGCAGATCTTAGTAGCTAATGACGGTTTAGGCCAACTCTGCACCGCCTCCACCTTCTTCGGATCTACCTTGATCCCATCACAAGACACTATGTGGCCTAAGAATGCCACTGAATCAAGCCAGAATTCACACTTAGAAAATTTTGTATACAATTTCTTCTCCCTCAAAGTCTGAAGCACGGTCCTCAAGTGTTGCTCATGATCCTCCCGATACTGGGAATATACTGAGATGTCATCAATAAATACAATGACGAAGGAATCAACATGAGGACGAAACACACTGTGCATCAAATGCATAAAGGCCGTTGGGGCATTGGTCAGCTCAAATGACATGACAAGGAACTCATAATGACCATATTTGGTCCTGAAGGCAGTCTTCAGGATGTCCGGCTCCCAAACCTTCAACTGATGATAGCCAGAACGCAAGTCAATCTTGGAGAATACCCTGACACCCTGTAACCGATAAAATAAATCATCAATGCGAGGCAAATGATACATGTTCTTCACTGTAACCTTGTTCAACTGTCGATAATCAATACACATACGTATAGAACCATCCTTTTTCTTCACAAATAATATCGGAGCACCCCAAGGTGATACACTGAGCCTAATGAAACCCTTATCAAGCAACTCCTGTAATTGCTCCTTCAACTTCTTTAACTCTGGAGGATCCATACGATAGTGAGGAATAGAAATAGGCTGAGTGCCCGACAATAAATCAATGCTGAAATCAATATCTCTGTTGGGCAGCATACCCGGAAGATCAGCTGGAAATACATCAAAGAAAGTTCCTCACTACTGGAACTGACTCAACTGTAGGGGTATCAACACTAACATCTCTCACATAGGCCAAATACTCATCACACCCCTTCTCGACCATCCGATGAGCCTTAAGGAAAGAAATGACTCTACGGGGAGTATACCTTAAGGTACCTCTCCACTCTAATCTCGGTAATCCTGGCATAGCTAGCGTCACGGTCTTAGCTAGGGGTGTGCATTAGATTTATCGATTCGATTTTGACCCTTTTCGATAATTACTTATCGATTATCGATTTGTACATATGCTTATCGTTATCGTTTCAATAAGGTTTCAATTTTTTTGATTTTGGGGGCTTATCGATTCGGTTATCGATTACACCAATAAGAAAATTTGCGGTATTCAACAAAAAATATATAGTTGAACTAATTACTCGGCCAAGTATTACTTTTTTCATTAAAAAAAGTAATGCCGGGGTTAGGAATGTCCAGAATATCTAATTGCTACAACTCCCTTAACAAAATAGTATTTCATAAAATAAACTGTTCCGTAAGTCTTCTCACAATTTGCACAACAGATGATAACAGAATCCTCTGAGAACATGGTGTAAGAAAAATGAACTTGAGCCATTTTAAGGCAACTGAGACAAAAGAAGAATTATCTGAATATTGGATGGTAGAGGCTGAACATTCAAGAGATGTGAGCCATGAATTAGCTGCCATGATTACAAAACTAGCTCACTATTCTCTCCTACCAAAAGAGAGAAGCAAAAAGTGTCAAGAAAATCAAGAAAACTTATTACAACAAACTATGTAAACAGAAGAAGATAACTAATTTCTCAACCACACATCAACTTGGCATGAAGAGACAAGTTACCCTTTTTCATGAAAGTTAGGACAAATTTTTTTTAATTTCTGTTTGGTATCTTCAAGATTTATATATAATACTGTATTTAAATAAGTTAAGTTACCTCTTATTGCATCTCTGAGGTTTTGGCTCCAGAGAGTTACTGCAATGCAATATCAGGCTATAAAGACAAATCAGCGGAGAAATTACTTGCAAGAAAAAGCCAAATTCTCAAATTTTAAACCTGAAAGAAATTAAGTAAAATATTAAGAACTTTTTCATACATCACATTCTTTTACAAGTATATTATTTAAAATGGAGAACTTACATAGCAGCTAACAAACTCTAGCAAACATCGTCGGTGGAAGCTTCTTTGTCAAGATTAGTAAAATCTAATAAGAATATATATTAACAAGTCAAGCAATTAATATATTATTTAACTATCTTAAGCAATACAATAAAATTAATTAAAATATACATACCTTCCTCGAGTGTCTCGAGAAAATCTAAATCTTCCTCAACATTTACAGGAAGCGATTCACTTCGAAGCCAATCTTGAAGGCACACTAGAGTTTCAACAAATTTAGGAGTTAATGAACTCCTAAATTGGTCAAGAATACACCCTCCGGTATTAAATGCACTTTCAAATGCCATACTTGAAATAGGAATAGCAAGCACATCTCGAGCCATCTTACCAAGAATAGGAAATCTAGGTGAGTTTACCTTTCACCAAGCCAAGATATCAAAGTCCGGTCTTTCATTTTCAGGATCTTCTGCAAGATATTTTCCAATTCTATTTTAGAATCTACACCTCCACTTGCAGCTTTATGTTTCCTTATTTCATCTAAGAGTGCACCTAAACCAGTTGAAGTTTCCATTGTGCTGAATGAAGAGATTGGCAAACAGGTAGAAACTTTACCACCAATATCTTTTGAAACCGACTTAGAGACATACTCATTAAACAATGAACTCATATAAGTATGAACCTCTTTTTCAATAATTTACCCTTCATCATCTCCAAACATCTTCTTAAGTACAAAACTAACAGTAGTAAACTTGTAGCGAGGATCCAAAACACACGCAATGAAAATCATTTTGTTCATTTTTTTTGGTTCACCCCAATACTTCTCAATTTTTTCCACATACTTAATGTCATCTCACTCAAACGTTCATCTTCAGTTGTTATTAATCGATTTAAGTAAACAGCAACTTGACCAATTTCAATAAAATGGGCATTCGATGTTACATAAAGTGACCCGGACACATTCAAAGTGAGATTATAAAATATTTCAAGAAATTGTGCAATTCCCTTTACCTCATCCCAATAAATTATTGTAAGAATACCTACAAGCTTTCCATCTGAAATGGCATCAAACATAAGATAACGTGACAAGCCAGTATCACAATCAGAATATTCTTTAATTGCACGGTCATATTCAATAGCCCTGCTCAACATCAAGTAGGTGGAATTCCACCTTGTAGGAACATCTAGGCATAAAGACTTCTTGACACTATTTTCACTTTCACAACATTCCTGAAACTTCCTCAACCTAGAAGGAGACTGTCTAATGTATCTGACTACACATCTAGCACGAGCAATAGAAATACCTGACTCTTTTAAACCATCTTTCACAATACGATTTACAATATGTGCCATGCATCTCATGTGAAGGTGTTGACCATTCATGGAATTGGTTCCCCAATCATCTAATTTGTCAGACAACTTCTCCACGGTCACATCATTTGAACTAGCATTGTCAACTGTGACAGTGAAAATCTTTTTCAAACCACACTCATGCAAATAATCAATAATACACCTTGCAATATCTTTGCCTTTATGACTAGTAATTGGAGAAAAGTTAATAATTCTTTTATGCATAATCCATTCACTATCAATCCAATGGGCTGTGATGCACATATAGTTAATTTTTTGAATAGAAGTCCATGTATCAGTGGTAAGACTTACTCTTTGACTTGTTCCTTTAAGAAAATTGATTAATTTATTTTTTTCCATATTAAAATGAGCAAAACAATCCCGTGTAACAGTAGTACGGGAAGGAATATGAAAATAAGGTTGTGCCACTTTCATAAAGTTTCTAAAGCCTTCCTTCTCAACAAAACTAAATGGAAGTTCATCAACAATCACCATACGACACAAAGCCATCCTACATTCTTCTTGATCAAATTTCCATGGAATAAGACCACCTTTATTACCCCCCGGTAATGTTTGAAATTGTAATAGTTTTTGACCTTTTTCAACTTTATAAGGATTCTTTGGACATTTATCGATATTACTATTCATTTGTGTCGTACTATTGCCTTTCGTCTCAAAATATTCCTGTCCACAAAATCTACATGCATATTTATTATTTCCTTTAGCATCAACTTTTTCTTCAAAAAAATCTCATGCCAGAGATCATTTTTTCCTTTGTTTTGTAACTGTCGAGTGAGTAGTTGCAGCCGTAGACTCGGAACCTCTACTTTCATCAACCACTTTATCAATATTATCATTTTTAGCCATGTGAAGTGAATGAATAATGTAACTTACAGTCTTAAACGAGTTGAATACTTGAATGAACCAAAGCAAGACGAAGTCAGCACTCCTCGCTCTTCATTCTACATATCAAAATAAAATAAAAAACTTAACTGAAATTCAAGAAAAAAGGGCATTAATGCTAAAAATCACCTAAATCGTGAGAAATAATAAGAAAATGTGTATGCAGAGGAAGAAGAAATTAATGTCTTAATCTGATTCAATTATGAATCTAGCTTTAGATTTCAGTAGAAATTACATTTACTACAGAGGAGTATGCTAGCTAAAAATAACTCCATTGCATTCGAATTCCATAAATATCTATCTGATAATACAAATAAGCCAAGAAGATGACTTTCACAAGATTACTATAAGGCAGATTTCTTAGACTACTGCTACTGCTAATCTGAAAAGTACAAACTACTGCTACTGCTAATCTGAAAAGTACAAACTACTGCTACTGCTAATCTGCAAAGTACAAACAAAAATAGATTCTATGAGGTAGATTTCATAGACATTTAGTGACATATGAGCTTCTACTTTATCGATTAGTCAAAAACAAACACAATTAGACAGTGTATACTGAGAAACATATCGAGATGTACAGAATAATCGTTCCGAACAAAATAATAACCAAATTTCTAAAAATTGAAAGAACCCATTGGGAGAAAGAGAATTACCAGATCTATGGGAGAAAGGAGGGATTTTGAGTGAAGAAAACTGAATGGAAATAACTCGATAAGAAATTTCAGAAGTGGCGCAGCCCAAACATCAGAAGTGGCGCAGCCGGCGCCCGGCGATGAACCCTGAACTCTGACTGAAGAGGAAATAGGGTAGAGTGGTAGACGACTGAAGAGGAAATAGGGTAGGCGATGGACCCTGAAATCTGACAGAACGGAGGGTGTATTCTATTCTGTATAGGGAGGAATTAGGAAATCAGGAAATAATAAATTAGGGTAAAGGAAAGGAAAGAGGTAAATCATAAATGTAATATAGAAAAAGGGTATAATTGTCATTTTAGTATATCTTATCGATTTATCGATAAACCGATAACCGAAGTGGACAAAATCGAAATCGAAATCGAAATCGATAAATCGATAAGAAAATTTTCGAAATCGAAATCGATAAATCGATAAACCGATATCAATAAACTGATAAGAAATAATCAATTCGATTTATCTATAAACCGATTCGAATGCACACCCCTAGTCTTAGCGTGATAATCAAAAATAGCATAATGGGGAAACAACCAGTCCATGCCCAAGATAACATCGAAATCTACCATACCGAGTAATAACAAATCAACTCTGGTCTCAAAACCAATAATAATAATCAAACATGACTGATATACGCGGTCCACAATGAGAGAATCTCTCATGAGAGTAGAAGCATAAATGGGGGAACTCAAAGAATCCCGAGATATCCCCAAATGTGAAGAAAAATAAGAAGACACATATGAATACGTAGAGCCTGGATCAAATAATACTGATGCATCCCTATGACAGATATGGATGATACATGTGATGAATGAATCTGAAGCGACGGCCTCTAAACGGGATGGAAGGGCACAGTACCTGGCTTGGCCTCCCCCTCTAGGGCGACCTCGACCTCCCGGAACTCCACCTCGAGCTGACTGAGAAGGTGGTGTAGCAGCTGGGGCTCGAAGAATAGCCGAAGGACCTGTTGGAGCACGTGGAGCCTGATAAGTCTGAGATGATGCACCCCTTCTAGCTCTGGGGAAATCTCTAATCATGTGACGAGTGTCACCACAGTCAAAACAACCCCTCAGAGGATGCTACGGCTGAGACTGACTCTGAACTGTCCTGCTGGGCCGGCCGGTAATAGCACCTCGAGCAGGAGGCATACTAGATACTGGCGGTGCATAATAAGGCTCCTGAGGTCTTGGATGAGCTAGGATACCGCTGGCTGCTGGAAGAGCTGAATGAACTGGGCGACTCACAAAACCCCTACCATAGCGTGCTGCTGGTGCACGACCTCCCGAATAATGACCAATCTCTCGAGACCTCTTGACCTCTCTCTCCTCTCTGTCCCGAGCATACATGCCCTCTACCCTCTGGGCAATATTCACTGCCTGCTGGTAAGTGATATCCATCTCTAACTCCCTGACCATACTAGTCCGAATACCGGGGTGGAGTCCCTCTATGAAGCGTCAAACCCTCTCTCTAATCATGGCAACCAAAGCCGGTGCATGACGAGACAAGTCACTGAAATGGATTGCATACTCTGACACTGTCATAGTACCCTAGCGTAATTGCTCGAACTCTGCACGGCCAAGCGTCCTTGATCAGACGCTCCCCTCAGCTGAGAACTGAGTCTAAGTGAGTGAAGCTGCCTCGTGCGGACTACTCAGCTCATAGGCACGCCACAACTAATAAGACACTCCCCTCAGCTGGAAGACGATGAAAGAAACCCCACTCGTCTCTATAATTCCCATAGTGCGGATAATACGATGACACTCTTCAAGAAAACTCAGAGCATCATCTGAAGCTAGTCCTCTGAAAGTAGGTGGGTGGTACTTCTTGTACTTCTAAAGTCTAAGATGCTCTACCTTAGAAGCAGTCACCCTAGCCTCGTGTTGAGCCGGAACCACTAGGGGTATAGGAATGTACTCTGGAGACTGATCAACATGAACCCTCTGCTCAGGAGTGCGGGTTGCGGGAGTCTGTGCCCCTCCCCCGGCCTGATATGTGGCTGGGGCTAGGGGTGTTCATAAAAACCCGAAAAATCGAACCAAACCAAAACCGAACCAAACCGACTAAAAATACCGATACTTTTTAGGTATTATGTTTTGGTTTTAAATTTTAAAAACCGATCAAATTTGGTTTGGTTTTGGTTTTAACAAAAAAATAACTGAAAAAACCCAAACCAAACCGACTATAAAAGTAGCTATACACACACACACACACACACACACACATATATATATATATATATATATATATATATGTATATATATATATATATATATATATATATATATATATGTATGTATGTATATTTCCATAAAGTTTCTGAAATTTTATGATATATATTAATCATTTGTATTTTTAGTCAGTTATTTGCTATTATAATAATAATCAATTTCTTTTCTTTCTAGTCTGATTGGTAGTTTTCTTTAGCTATGTACAAAAAATTAATTCATGTTAAAAATAATCGATTTTTAATTGAGTACTTAAATTATTCATCATTATTTGAGTCAATTATCATCAATATGTCTTGGTAAATGACAGATTTCTCAAAGGGTAATTTGTTTGATAGTGTTACGTTGAAAATGTAGTCGCTAGAATATGTGTTTGGTAGTGTATGTCTCATATTTAAGAAAAAATCGAAAAAACCAAAAAACTGACAAAACCCGAATCGATAAAAAAATGACTTAATTTGTTTGTTTTGTTTGGTTCCAATATTTGAAAAATCGACTTACTTGGTTTGGTTTCTTTTTAGGGAAAAACCGACCCAAACCGAACCATGAACACCCCTAGTTGGGGCTATCGGGAGTAGCCCAGCTTGAGTCAGAGTGCTGAATATGCTCATGAACTGAGCCAAAGTCTCCTTGGTGGGCTGGAGTAGCAATAGGGACCTCCTGTACCGGCCTTCCAGCTGGAGTTGCTGTGGGCTCCTCTATCTTTGCTCTCGCCGATGCTCGGGCTGCACCGCGTGCTCGTCCTCTACCCCTACCCCTGCCTCTAGCGGCTCTGGTTGGGGCTCGGGTGCATGATCGTCGTTCTGTCCGGTACAGATCCTCACCATCTTTGAGAAAGAATTGAATCGAATTTTAGAATTTTGATGTCAATAACTCGCACGACAAGGAAATCCAAATAATATGATTGTTCTTAACAGTTACATAGCCTCCCGAAGATAGATACGGACGTCTTCGTACCGATCCGCGAGACTCTAATAAACCAACTTGTGACTCCTATGAACCTAGACGCTCTGATACCAACTTGTCACGACCCGATTTACCCTACGAAAGGTATCGTGACGACACCTAGTCTCTATGACTAGGTACGCCTAAATTTGCGGATAAAACTAAAATAAAAATGCGATAAAATAAAGACAGGAATGGAAAAAGTCTAAATATGTGTAACAACGCCGCTCGGCATGTACAAATATACCCCAAGGCCCAAATTGTCACAATATAGTCACAAGCTTCTATACTAATGTAGCTCTAAACAAATCTGGAAAGTACATAATAAATATCTCTATAAGATAGAATGGAAGGTGACTTTGAGGATTCTGCGGAAGCGGAAAAATTTCCTTACGGTCTCATGGTAAAAGCTGCAACAACTAGCCACGTGAACGATAACTTGTACCTAGATCTGCACACGAAAAACATGTGCAGAAAGGTCATGAGTACACCACATTTGGTACCCAGTAAGTGCCAAGCCTAACCCCAGTCAAGTAGTGACGAGGTCAGGTTAAGGCTCTACTAGATTTCAAAATAAATCAATTTAAATGGTACAAAAGAGAAATAATTTTTGTAGTAAGCAGTTAAAGAGAATAATCTAAAATAAAACGGTAAAGAGAGCCTCGGTTCAGCACAACGTATCACAAAGTAAAATCTCTCGAGATACCGTCCCGTAGTCTCAAATAATTATGCAGTACATGGGGGATCTCCCAGAATACGTCTGTAGTCCCCAAAATAAATATGCAGTGCTAGGGGATCTCCCAGAATACGTCTGTTGTCCCCAAAATAAATATGTAGTACATGGGGGATCTCTCAGAATACGTTCGTAGTCCCCAATTTTAATATGCAATGCAAAATGAATAACATGAGGCATCAATTTAGACAGTTCATATCACTGGTAGGAAAGCAGGGAAACTATCTAAACATGGCGCACAGAGTGTCAAATAGGCAATTTTTGTGTTCTAGGACCCCGTTCCCCTAAATAAGACTTCCCGTGGTTTCTTTTTATGATTTATGACCTGTGGGGACGGGTGATCCGGGATTTGGAAGAGTTCGGAATGATATAGGACCTTAAGGTTGGCCTTCAAGGCCAAGTTTGACTTCGATTAATGTTTTGAGTAAACGACCTCGGAATCGAGTTTCGCAGGTTCCGGTAGCTTCGTATGATGATTTTGTACTTGGGAGTGTGTTTAGAACGGGTTTCGGATGTCGGAAGCTCTTCGGCGCCCAATAGCGAAAATAGAGTTTCCTTAAGTTCAAATTGAGGTTTGGAACGTGTTTTTGTGTTATCGAGGTCTGAATGGAATTATTAGACCGGGAATAGTTCTGTTATGTCATTTATGACTTGCTTGTAAAATTTGGTGTCATTCCAAGAAGTATAAGTCGGTTCGGCGCATTGTTAGCAAATTCAAGAACTTAAAGTTCTTATGTTTGATTCTAGGGGTTTTGAGGTGTGATTTGGAATTTTAGCGTTGTTTTGAGTGTTACGAAGGCTCGAGTAAGTTCGTATTATGATTTGGGACTTGTTGGTATATTTGGACGGGGGCTCGGGTGGGCCCAGGTTCCATTCGGGCATCAAACAAGGACAAAAACCAGCAGCAGCTGTTGGTGCACCTGGTCTGGTGTGACCGCACCTGCGGTTTTCTAGTCGCAAGTGCGAGACTGCTCATGCGGTCATTGCTTCTCAGGTGCGGCCCCAGGTGAGGCAGCCTAGTCGACGCAGGTGCGGACCAAAATCCGCAGAAGCGGAGCCGCTGGTGCGGACTTCGTTCTTCAGGCGCGAGCCCAGGCCCCTCTTCCGCAGATGTGAGTCTTTTCTCGCAGGCGTGAGACCGCAGGTGCGGAAATCCTGTAGGAAGTGAGGTTTTTTAAAATACGAGAAAGAACCATTTTTCTTCATTTCATTCCTCCATATTCGACCTTGAGAGCTTGGGAAAGAGCCAATCGGCCTAACTACTGAAAGGTAAGTGATTTCTACTCTAATGTTAGTTTAATACATGAATTCCTAGGTAAATTAACCTCCTAATTAGTAGAAATCAAGGTTTAGGGCAAAAATCTAGGTTTTTTATGAAATGAGGGAATTACCATGGAATTGGTTATGAAAACACACAAAAATCATATATTAATGATCCTTAGGTTCTGGGTAAGTGTTTCGTTCAAAAATTTCCGGAATCCGAGCATGTGGGTCCGGGGGTGTATTTTGGGATTCTTCAAAGAAAGTTGAAATAACTAAGTAAATAGGGGAATTTCATGCCTTTGAGTATAAATTAATTTATTTATGCATCATTTGACTAGTTTCGAGTCCTTGGGAGACGAGTTTGGAGTTTCGGGCGCGTTCTTGATCGGAAAGTAGGCTCGGCACGAGGTGAGTCTCCTTTCTAACCTTGTAAGAGGGAATTTTCCCCATAGGTGATTATAAATGATTGTGTGTCCTTATTTGCGGGGGCTACGCATGCACGAAGTGACGAGAGTCCGTGCGTAGCTACTATTATGCCTTGTCGAGTAATTTAGGATTCACCAGCATGCTTTATGTGTTGTATCCGTGATCTTGTATGTGGGCTAGGTAGTTTAGTATCCTCGAATTTCATATATGAAGGCCTAGGAGGTAATGTTTCAAAGATGGTATTATTGAATCCTTTTTCTGCTAGAAAGATCCCATGTTGATTATCTGGAATCGCAGAGGAATATGTATATGTATACGGGAACCTAAGTCGCATGTATGATTCGCGAGCGGGCTAGCCCTAGTATTATGATAACCGCGTAGCATGTTCGATTCACGAGAGGGGCAGATAGATGCATCTATGGTTTGGGTCGTTCGACCCTCGGCAGTGCACATTTACTTTCCACATCGTATCGACCGTATGTTCACGGTCTGTTATATGTTTGATAAATTATGAGAAGCCCTGTGAATGTAACTGTTGATTTTTTGAAAGAGAGAAGGTTAAACAACTTGTATTCCATGGAAAGGGATGGCATGAGGGTACTAGAGAATGTTATTTGTTGCTCATTTCCTTATTACTGTTCATTACTGCTATTACTGTTTAGCCTGTATATATTTCATATTGTTTGACCCTAGTAAGTATCACGCCGACCTCTCGTCACTACTTTTTCGAGGTTAGGCGGGATATTCACTGGGTACATATCTGTTTATGTACTCATACTATGCTTCTGTACTTAATTGTACAGGTTCTGAGGATGGTGCATCTGGTTATTAGACCGGAGCTTGATCCTGAGAGTACATTCTGGACCTGACTTCACGGTGAGCTGCTTCCCTTGGCGATTCTAAGCAGCACTATGGAGTTATATTTTGTTTATTTCTGTCTACTTCTTTCATACAGTAGAACAATTTATTTTTATCTTTTGTATATTCTACTAGTTTGCCTGTAGACTCGTGACACTAGTTCCTGGCACACGTAGTAGACATTATATTTTTGGGTCTGTATATGTTGGTTCATGATTCTTTTGGTTACTTTGATTCAAGTTGGTTAAATTATCTGTTTCCACTTAATGTTTTTAAACTTAAATTTGGAAAGTATCGAAATGCTTTTGTAAAAGAAAAGAATTTCACTAGTAGATCAATTGTTGGCTTGCCTAACCACGGTGTTGGGCGCCATCACAGCCTGAGTTAGGATATTGGGTCATGACAGACATGCTTCCCTAATCTAAGACAAAACATTTAACACATTGAAACAACGTAATAGAAGAAAAATAATTTATAATTTTCGAAGGAAAAATGGGATTTTTGCAAGAACGGCCCGTGTACGTACTCGTCACCTCACGTACCCGGCGCCCACACAACAATTTATGTAAAAAACAACCTAAAGGAAAGTCCCAACATAGAGTTAGGCAAGCCACTTACCTCGACAACTCAACTCAACTCGAAATCACGTTCTTGCCACGAGTACCCGACTCTAATGGCCCAAATCTATTCAATTCAATTGCATAATGTAAATATAACTTTAAGAAATTAATCTAACTAATTAACTCGAAGCTAATATGGAAAATTAGGAAAATCTCCCAAAAAGTCCCTCGAACCAACTCTCGGAATCAATTGAAAGTTACCAATTTAGAACATCTATCACTCGCGTACACACTAGAACAAGAATCATCAAAATCCGACGTCAAAATCCCATTAAATTCTCGAATTTTCAATTGGGGATCTTTTCTCCCATTTTTCTATTTTTTCCACTCAAATTCCTTGATTAGATAAAAGAACTTACTATAGATTGACGAAATATAAGTGAAATAGGATTAGGAATCGCTACCTACTGATCTCCTCTTCAAAACCCACCCATAATCGCCTATTCCCGTGTTCCAAATCATTTTTAGAAGTTATGAAATTCAAACCCTACAATTTGTTATTTCTGAATGCGGTCAAATGGCCCGCACCTGCGGAAAAGGCATCGCGGGTGCAAAAATTCATTTAATATGTTAGGGCCGCATCTGCGGTCTCTAGGCCATATCTACAGTTCCGTATCTGCAGTTTCTCTGTCGCATCTGCGAGCCCAGCCAGCCTTGGCCAATTTCGCATCTGCGCGCCACCTACCGCAACTTCGTGTCTGCACCTGCGGCTCCCCTTCCGCAGGTGCGAAACACCAGAACCAGCAAACTTTAGTTCTTTGCCTAAGTCTAAAATCTTCCCGTTGAGCATCCGAAACACGCCTGAGGCCTTCAGGACCTCAACCAAACTTACCAACCAACTACATAACATCATCTGGACTTAGTCGGGCCTTCAAAACCACATCACATAACAACTAAAACACGAATTAAACATGAATTCAAGCCTAAGAACTTAGCCTTTTTCCCAAATCCATAAACGATGCCAAAACAGGTCAAAACTAATCCGAATGACCTTAAATTTGACACACAGATCACAAATGACACTACGGACCTACAACCACTTTCAAAATCCCATTCCGATCCCGATATCAAAATTTCACTTATCGACCAAAATCGCCCAAATTCTAACTTTCGCCAATTCAAGTCTAAATCTACTACAAACCTTGAAAACATATTTCGGACGTGCTCCTAACTCCAAAATCAATCAACGGAGCTAACAGAGCCGACATAGTTTCATTCTGGGCCCGTCTTCACACTGTTCCAACTACGGTCCGATTTTTTAAGCTTAAACTCATATTTAGGGACTATGTGTCCCAAAACACTTCGAAATCCACAACTAATCACTTCAGCCAGTCCCAAAAGCAAAAATAGACGTGGGTAAAGCAATTATTAGGGAATTGGGGTGCTAGATCTCAAAATGATCGACCGGGTCGTTACAACAAGCAGAAGAAGAGGAGGATATATTCCTGTACTTTCGACCATATATTAACGAATCCACACACACTAGTCAAGTGTTTTATTGTTCACAAGACAGTAAAAAATAAAAATATCTCTAGTAGATAAAGTGATGAGGGACCTAGTTCTAAGAAGTAAAGTGGTGGCTATCATGTGGGCTAAACCATGGTGTTCAAACTTGAGATTTTTAGGACCAATGTTAGGAGGGTTATCAGACATAAAGGCTTTTTCCTCTTCTAAGGAAATTTCAAAATCTTTTGGCCAGAAATTTCGCACAAAAACATCATACCCGTTAAACTTAGCATAAAATATCTTCTCAAATTGATAAGAATCAAGAACAATTCGAGTGCCTAAAACCATGGACTCCAAGTCATCTTTGTCATTAACAAACAGATTGGCATAAAACATTCTCACAGCCTCTTCATACACAGAATTTCCAAAAGTATCGAATAGAGAAGAATAAGAGAAAGACTTACAGAGCATTCATAAGCCATAGATTTTGACTTATAGGACTCAAACCTTGATTTCTCTCATGTTTCATAGAAGATTAGTTTGTCCTTTGGCCAAAAATCTGTGCTTTCCACTTTCCCTTTCTTGCATGCAAGCTTTGGGGGGGGGGGGGGGCGGCGTCTTTAAC
>ML290288.1:0-17108 GCA_005239495.1 Nicotiana undulata | reverse complement strand
GGGGGGGGGGGGGGGGTTCTCCATATACCTCTTTCCTGCCCTTTTTTGTCTAATAGGTAGATCCTCCGATGATTCACTACTTTCATGGTCGGTTTTGAGTAAGTCTGAGTCGAGAGATGCCAAGTCTGCGGTTTCTTTGGGGTTGTGGGTTTTCTGAAATCGTCTGGTGGCACTATAAGAAGAGAGGTTTCTTTTTTCCATGGTAGGGGAATTTGGATAGAAGAGATGAAGAATTAGAGGGAGAATAGGGTACTATTTAGGCGTTTGGAAGGTTTAAGGGTTGCATTGGTTAAGGGAAAAGCCAGGTTCAGAAGGAAGTGACACTTCTAAGGAGTTGCTTTGGCGGCAGTGATGGAAGTGTAATAATTACACTCACATCAGAATTAATACACTTCATCAATTAAGCAAACTTAAGTAAGTAAATAAGATACTTTATACAGATACGAAAGATTTTTCACAAAATAGGCATAATGTCAATCTTTTCCGGAGTAAACAAAATCTTTCTTCTAAACGAGGTTTTGTAAAATATCAGCAAGTTGAGACTCATTACTAATGAATTCTAATAGGATATCACCTTTTGCAACGTGATCACGGATAAAATGATGTTGGATATCTGTATGCTTTGTGTGATGACCCAAAGGGTCATCTTATGAATTAAGACTCCATTCCGGCTCATTAGCCTTAAAAAGATTACGTTTAATTACCTTTATTTGTGTGCGCAATCCAGGCGTGAATCCGGAAAGCCTCTATGTGAAAATATAGGAAATATTAAATTGTAGAGCTAATTTTATTTTGGTTGGCTTTGGTCAGTGTTTTGAGGAAATGGACCCGGATCTGTGTTCCGATGGCCTCGGGAGGTCCGCAGTAAAATATGGGACTTGAGTGTATGCCTGGAATTGAATTCCATGGTCCCTAGCTTTAGAAATCAATTTTTGAAGAAAAATGCTATACTGAATTATAAAGGAAATAAAGAAACAAATTAATATTTGAACTCGCTAGTATCAGACTCGTATTTTGGTTCCGAAGCCCGATACAGGTTTACTATGACATTTATATCATATTTGTGAAATTTGGTGAGAATTGGAATTGATTTGACGTGATTCGGACGTCCGATTGAGAAAATAGTGAATTTGAAGTGTTCTTGAGAAAATCATGAGTTTTGAGGTTAAATTCGTAGTTTCAGATGTTATTTTTGTGATTTGATCGCACAAGCAAGTCCGTATGATATTTTTAGACTTGCGCGCATGTTTGGTTTTGTAACGACCCGGTCGATCATTACGTAGATCATGCATTTATTTCATTATTTCTGCCTTGTCGTAGCTTGGTTAGACTGTTCTTGATGTATTAGAGTTGGTTAGTTCGTGTTCGGAGTGGTTACAGAAGGAATTGAGACACTTAGTCTCTAAAAGTAGCCTTAGAGTCTGAAAACTCAACCGGGAGTCAACTTGTTGGTAAACGACCTCGGAATGCAGATTTTATGGTTCGGATAACTTCGTTAGGTGATTTGGGACTTAGGAGTGTGTTTAGAATGTTTTTGTGATGTCCGATGTAGAATTAGGCTTGAATTGGAGGAAGTTAGTTTTGGCGATTTTCGGTCGGCAGTGGGAAATAGGCTATCGGGGTCGGAATGGAATTCCGACAGTTGGAACAGGTTCGTTATGTCATTTTGGATATGTCTGCAAACTTTCAGGTCAATCGGAGTGGTTTTGGGTAGTTTCGGCGTCGTTGGTGGAATCTAGAAAAGTTAGAAGTTCATAGACTTGAATTCGATGGGTTTTTTGAGTTTTGATGTTGTTGTTTTATGTTTTGAAAGCTCGACTAAGTTTGAATGACCATACGTGATGCGTTTGTATGTGTTATTGGGGTCCCGAGGGGCTCGGGATGGTTAACAGGGAGTTTGGAATAATTTGGTTGTTGCTGAAGTTGCTGGTGCTGGTGGTTTTGCACCTGCGGAATGGGAGCCGCAGGTGCGGTCCCGCAGGAGAGGATGAGGCTCCGCAGGTGCGGAAGTTTGGCCGGGTGAAGAGATTTTCGCTGGTGCAAGGTAATTGCCGCACCTGCGAAGCCGCAGGTGCAGAAGTGGAATACTTTAGGGTTTTCCGCAGGTGCGCACCTGGGACCGCAGGTGCGGTTCTGCAGGTGCGCGTAAGTGGCCGCAGGTGAGGAGTCACTTGTTAGAAGATATAAAAGCATGCCTTCGTGAATTTGAGCCATCTTTCTCAATATTTCATCCGGGTTTGAAGCTTTTGAAGGGTTTTTGAAGAGGGAATTCGATAGTTCTTCATTGAGGTAAGGTTTTGGACTCTAAACGCGTTTATATGTGATTAAAGGTCGGATTAATGGTGAAAAACTAGGAAACAATCAGTGCAAATGGGTAACTAGGGCTTGGGATTAAGAGGCTTTAGAATGAGAATTTGAGGGGTCATTTGGACTCCGATTTCAGTGTTCTTGTTATGTATAGACTCGTGGGAGGATGAGGGTTCTTGTGGTGTAAATTTTACCGAATTCTGAGGCGTGGACCCGGGGGTCGAGTTTGACCAACTTCGGGATTTTTAAGTATTTTGATCAATTTCGATTGTGATTAATTCCTTAGTATATTATAATGATATACATCTAATTGTTCATAGATTTGGAGCACTCGGAGGCCGAATTTAGAGGCAAGGGCATTGCGGAGTAGTATTTTAGCCGGTTTTGAGGTAAGTAATGCTTCCAAACTTAGAACTGAGGGTTCGAAACCCCAAATTATCTGATATTTGATGTTAATTAAGGTGACACACTTGCCAAGTGACGGGCATGCGGGCGTACACCGAATATTTGTGGCCTTGCTCATCCCATGGCACTGCCTAATGGTCAATTCAGGTTGAGACTTCTACTGTGGAGGTTGTATTTACTTGGAATGTATTAGAAATCATGCTAAGTATGAATGTTAAGGCTTCACGTCGATATGTTCAGACCGGAATGGTCGATTGTTGTTCTCTCTATCTGCGATTATTTGTTTTCATGTACTCAGTCCTGTTATAATACATATTCCAGGCCTCAGTCTCATAAGCTGCTAGTTTATTTCTATATTATCATTGTTTTAGGTTAATTGTTATATTTGAAAGCACTGTGAGTGAGACATGGAAAGTATTGACTGAGTGAGGCCGAGATCCTGGTATTGAGACAGTTATGAGATTGGACTGCACACCGCAGCGATCCTTGAATCATGCCTTCGTTGGTTGATATAGCGCTTGGGCTTATAGGAGCCCCTACGGAGTCTTCACACCCCCAGTGAGCGCACAAATATTGAGGGATGGATTTTCCCTGGGCATGGATCTTGCCCGAATCTATTTGATATATATTGAGGGATGGATCATCCCTGGACATGTATCTTGTCCGAGTGATATGTTCCGGAGATGGATCTTCTCCGTGGGGATGGACTAGCCTTTTCCTCAGTACTCGGTGACTACGTCACTTGGGTTTATGCATAATCCGGGATGGACCTTCCCTGGGCCTGAAGGTCAAATTCTAGTACTGAGTGGACTTACTTCTGAGAGTAGGGATACTGGGTACATATACTTTCTGATTCTTTATAATCATATGATGTTATGTAGAGTTTACAGGCATAATTTGGTGCATCTTTCTTATTTTCTTTCCATATTACTGTCATGTTCAAGATATATACTGCTATTCATAAACATCGGAGGTTTATTCTGTCACTACCTCTCATCCCATAGTTTGGTTTCGTTACTACTGAGTTGGTGTACTCACGTTACCCCATGCACCTTGTGTGTAGTCCAGGTACATCGAAACTTGGCTCTGGTCATTGAGTAGCGGCAGTTTCCATCAGAGTTGTCGAGGTAGCAGCTGGCGTTCGTGATCTCGGCATCTCTTTCCTATTCTATCTGTTGTTATTTATTTTTCAGACTATGTTGGTCGGTCCTCTTTCAGTTACATTATGTATTAGCAGCTCATGATTGTGTGACATTGGATCCGAGATTGTAGGATTTGTGTTTTGATTTTCACAAATTGTTCCCAAATCCCGATTTACTATTATTATTGATTTCAGATTTATTAAAAAGGGTATTGTCTCTATAATTGAACCTAGATTAGTTATAGATAGGTGGCTGGCCTGGTTCCACGACAGGCGCCATCACGAGTCTGAAATTGGGTCGTGACAAGTTGGTATCAGAGCTCTAGGTTAAATGGGTCTCACAAATCATGAGCAGGTTTAGTAGAGTCTTGCGGATCGATACGGAGACGTCTGTAGTTATCTTCGAGAGGCTACAGAACCCTTAGGAAAATTCCACATTTTCGAATTTTGTCGTGCGATTCTGTTAAACTCTTGAGCTAAACTTCTATTGTTTTCATTCTCTCACAGATGGTGAGGACTCGTGCTACCGGTAGTGGTGATCAGATACCAACATGACCAGTCAGAGGTCGAGGCCGTGGAAGAGGGAGGGGTGCAACCTATACAGTAGCCGGGACATCACCTGTTGACCCTCCCATTGCTCAGGATCAGGTCCCCGCAGCTGGGATTCCAGCGGGGCAGGCTCAGGAACCAGCAGTGCCCATTGTGATTCCGGGTCTTCAAGAGACCCTAGCCCAGATTTTGACGGTGTGCACCAGTTTGGCACAGGCCGTCGCTATGTCCACTACCGCTACTACTTCTCAGGCTGGTGGAGGCATCCAGACCCTAGCTGCCATGACACCTGAGCATGTCACCCAGGGACTTCAGACACCTGGGGCAGCTCTAGTGCAGCAGATTGCTTCGGTACATGATTATGTGGTCCCATCTTTAGTTGATGATGAGCAGCGTAGGTTGGAGAGGTTCAGCAGACTCCAGCCTCCGACTTTCAGTGGTACAGATGGCGAGGATGCCCAGGACTTCTTGGACAAGTGTCATAGGATACTACGCACAACAGGAATATTAGAGGACAGTGGGGTCCCATTTACTACCTTCCAGTTTTCAGGAGATGCACTTGTTTGGTGGGAGGCCTATGAGAGGCATAGACCCGCTGATGCAACACCCCTTACATGGAACCAGTTCTCCATTCTCTTTTTGGAGAAGTATATACCACAGTCTCACAAAGAGGAGTTGCGTAGAGATTTTGAGCAGTTACGTCAGGGAGACATGATCGTGACGCAGTATGAGATGAGGTTCTCTGAGTTAGCCCATCATGCCATCTGGCTAGTCCCCACAGATAGAGAGAGGATCCAGAGGTTTGTTGATGGTCTCACTTACCAACTACGGATTGTTCTGACCAGGGAGAGGGTATTTGGCGCTTCTTTTGAGGAGGTAGTCTACATAGCCAGTGAGATTGAGCATGTGCGCCGCCAGGAGCGTGTTGAGAGAGAGGCCAAGAGGCCTCGAGGATTGGGTAGTTATGGTAGTGTTTACTCAAGAGGTCAGTCGCAGCATAGCAGAGGCCGTCCATATAGGCCTCCTCAGCCAGCTCGTCCAGTTTACAATAGTGCCTCATCAGGACACGGTCCCCGCAGCTTCCATCTGGTCCGTTCATCATTCAGTGCACTTCCAGCCCAGAGCTCATCCCGTCCACCATCAGTTCAGGGTTCTTCAACACATGGCTCTTCTAGCAGCTACATTGGTTCTAGGGGTTTCCTTCAGTCCCCACCGTTATTTGCTGAGAGGGGTTGCTTCGAGTGTGGGGATTCAGGTCACATCAAGAGGTATTGTCCCTGCCTTTCTGGTAGTTCATTTCAGCACAGAAGCCAGCCTCCAGCTTCAGCACCAGTTTCTACACCACCCGCTCAGGCAGCCAGGGGTGGGGGCGAGTCAGTTAGAGGTCGCCCTAGAGGGGGAGGTCGATCAGGTAAGGGACATATCAGTTTCTATGCACTTCCGGCCAGACCAGATGCCATAACTTCAGATGCAGTGATTACATGTATTATCTTAGTCTGTCACCAGGATGCTTCGGTATTATTTGATCCTGGTTCCACGTATTCATATGTTTCATCATACTTTGCACATTTCTTGGATACACCCCGTGAGTCCTTGATTTCATCTATTCATGTGTCGACTCCGGTGGGGAATGTTGTTGTGGTGGACCGGGTGTACCAGTCTTGTGTTATATCTATTGGGGGTTTGGAGACCCAAGCAGACCTATTATTTCTTAGCATGGTTGACTTTGATGTGATATTGGGCATGGATTGGTTATCTCTGTGCCATGCTGTTCTTGACTGTCACGCCAAGACCATGACCTTAGCTATGTTCGGATTGCCGAGGATTGAGTGGAGAGGTTCGGTGGAGTATGTGCCTAGTAGAGTGATTTCCTACCTGAAAGCCCAGCGTATGATTGGGAAGGGATGTGAGTCTTATTTGGCCTTTGTGAGGGATGTTAGTAGTGAGACTCTTTCTATTGATTCTGTTCCTGTGGTCCGTGAGTTTCCGGACGTATTCCCTACAGACCTGCCAGGCATGCCATCTGACAGGGACATTGATTTTGGTATTGACTTTTTACCAGACACCCAGCCTATCTCTATTCCACCTTACCGCATGGCCCCATCAGAGTTGAAAGAATTGAAAGAGCAGCTTCAGGAACTCCTAGATAAGGGGTTCATTCGGCCTAGTGTATCACCTTGGGGTGCGCCGGTGTTGTGCGTGAAGAAGAATGATGGTTTTATGCGCATGTGTATTGACTATAGGCAGCTGAACAAGGTTACGGTAAAGAACCGGTATCTTTTGCCCCGTATTGATGACTTGTTTGATCAACTTCAGGAAGTTAAGGTGTTCTCCAAGATTGACTTGAGATCTGGGTATCATCAGCTGAAGATTTGGGATTCTGATATTCCGAAGACTGCTTTCAGGACCATATATGGTCACTACGAGTTTTTGGTTATGTCATTTGGGCTGACCAATGCCCCAGCCGCGTTCATGCATTTTATGAACAACGTGTTTCAGCCTTACCTTGATTCATTCGTCATTGTGTTCATTGATGACATCCTAGTGTATTCTCGTAGCTAGGAGGAGCACGCTCAACATTTGAGGGTTTTGTTGTAGAGGTTGAGAGAGGAGAAGCTTTATGCAAAGTTCTCCAAGTGTGAGTTTTGGCTTTGTTCAGTAGCTTTCTTGGGGAACGTGGTATCTAGTGAGGGTATTCAGGTGGATCCGAAGAAGATTGAGGCGGTGTAGAGTTGGCCCAAACCGTCCTCAGCTACAGAGATTAGGAGTTTCCTTGGTTTGGCGGGTTATTACCGTCGCTTCGTGGAGGGATTTTCTTCTATTGCTTCACCTTTGACCAAATTGACCCAGAAGGGTGATCTATTCATATGGTCTGATGAGTGTGAGGAGAGCTTTCAAAAGCTCAAGTCAGCATTGACTACAGCTCCGGTATTGGTCTTGCCTACTGGTTCGGGTTCTTACACAGTCTATTGTGATGCTTCTAGAGTTGGCTTGGGAGCGGTTCTGATGCAGGACGGTAGGGTGATTGCCTACGCGTCCAGAAAGTTGAAGATGCACGGGAAGAATTATCCAGTGCATGATCTTGAGCTAGATGCCATTCTTCATGCGTTAAAGATTTGACGTCACTATTTGTACGGGGTGCAGTGTGAGATTTTCACTGACCATCGTAGCTTGCAGTATCTGCTGAAGCAGAAGGATATGAATTTACGTCAGAGGAGATGGTTGGATCTCCTCAAGGATTATGACCTCAATATTCTGTATCATTCGGGGAAGGCCAATGTAGGGATCGATGCCTTGAGTCGTCGTGGAGGGAGTTTGGGGAGCCTAGCCTATCTTTCAACAGCAGAGCGGAATGTTAAGGCTTCACGCCGATATGTTAAGACCGGAATGGTCGACTGTTTCTCTCTCTATATGTGATTATTTGTTTTCATGTACTCAGTCCTGTTATAATATATATTCCAGGCCTCAGTCTCAGAAGCTGCTAGTTTATTTCTATATTATCATTGTTTTGGGTTAATTGTTATATTTGAAAGCACTGTGAGTGAGACATGGAAAGTATTGACTGAGTGAGGCCGAGAGCCTGGTATTGAGACAGTTATGAGATTGGACTGCACACCGCAGTGATCCTTGAATCATGCCTTCGTTGGCTGATATAGCGCTTGGGCTTATAGGAGCCCCTCCAGAGTCTTCACACCCCCAGTGAGCGCACATATATTGAGGGATGGATTTTCCCTGGGCATGGATTTTGCCTGAAGCTATTTGATATATATTTAGGGATGGATCGTCTCTGGACATGGATCTTGTCCGAGTGATATGTTCCAGAGATGGATCTTCTTTGTGGGGCTGGACGAGCCTTTTTCCTCAGTACTCGGTGACTACGTCACTTATGTTTATGCATAATCTGGGATGGACCTTCCCTGGGCCTAAAGGTCAAATTCTAGTAGTGAGTGGACTTCCTTGTGAGAGTATGGATACTGAGTACATATCGTTTCTGATTCTTTATAATCATATGCTGTTATGTAGAGTTTACAGGCATAATTTGGTGCATCTTTCTTATTTTCATGCCATATTACTGTCATGTTCAAGATATATACTTTTGTTCATAAACATCGTAGGTTTAGTCCATCACTACCTCTCAGCCCATAGTTTGGTTTCGTTACTACTGAGTTGGTGTACTCACGTTACCCCCTGCATCTTGTGTGCAGATCCAGGTACATCGGGACTTGGCTCTGGTCATTGAGTAGCGGCAGTTTCCATCAGAGTTGTCGAGGTAGCAGCTGGCGTCTGTGATCTTGTCATCTCTTTCCTATTCTATCTGTTGTTATTTATTTTTCAAACTATGTTGGTCGGTCCTCTTTCAGTTACATTATGTATTAGCAGCTCATGACTGTGTGACACTGGATCCGGGATTGTAGGATTTGAGTTTTGATTTTCACAAATTGTTTCCAAATCCTGATTTACTATTATTATTTATTTCGAATTTATTAAAAAGGGTATTGTCTCTATAATTGAACCTAGATTAGTTACAGATATGTGGCTGGCCTAGTTCCATGACAGGCGCCATCACGACTCCGAAGTTGGGTCGTGACAGGTTTGGAGCCCCGACGACTCAGGTGAGTTTCAGATAGGCTACAGAGTGATTTAGGCTTAATAAAATTTGCTGGTGTGCTTCAGGTCTGCAGACGTCACGTTTGCGATGTCTGGCTCGCAAATGCAAGTTTGCGAAGTTAATGTCGCATTTCCGATCAGAGAGGCTGGCAGCTGACTTCGCATTTGCGAAGTTTATTGTCGCATTTCTGACTTAAGCAAGGGCCGCATTTGCGAAAACCCGTTTACATTTGCTATGATAGCAAGTCAGGCCAAGCTTCGCATTTGCGATGTGAATGGCCGCATTTGCGAGTTCACTTTTGCGAGCCTCTGTTCGCATTTGCGATAACCGCAGGTGCTCAAAACGAAATTTAGATGGGAGTTTTACCCATTTTTCAATTCTCTCACTAGGCAATTTTCCAAAGACCCAAATTTCTCCAAATCATAGGTAAGTGATTCCTAACTAGTTCCTTTCAATCTCTTGCAATTTTTAACAAGATTTCAACCTAGAATCTAGACTTTTTCATGGTAGAATTAGGGATTTTTGGGTAGAACTTAGGAATTTTGAAATTTGGGAATTTAGAACTCGAATTGAGGTCGGATTCCAAAACCAATGGTATATCCGGGCTCTAGGGAGAATGGTTAAACGGATTTTGGTCCGAACCTCGAGTTTTGACCAAGCGGTCGGGGGTCGATTTTTGTCTTTTAATGGGAAAACTAGGAAAACCATAATTTTGCATTAGTGTTAGTTCCTTTAGCAAGAATTAATGATATTAAACTAATCTTGATTAGATATGAGTGATTTGAAGGCCAATTCTAAAAGAAAAGTTGTGCTTGAGCAGTGAGTTGCTTGTGAAATCGAGGTAAGTGTTTGGTTTAACCTTGACTTGAGCGAATAGGAATCCCCAACTTAAATGCTATGTGAGATTGCATGTGTGTGGTTTATAGGTGAGGTGACGAGTATCTATGCACCACCAAATTATATGTTTAGCATGTTCCCTTCCCCGTTTCCAATCTGTTGTGCTCTGATCTTAACTGTTCATGATCATTGATGCCTCCATGCCTACTTTTGTTTGTCTACTTGTTTGTTGGACATGATCATTGATGCCTCCATTGTGGTACATTAATGGTTGGGCTGGTTGTCTGTGTTTTATGATACACTTGGTTTCGTTGTGTAGTGATAATTGGTGAGGTTACTCAATAGTACAATTTTCTGTTTACAATTGTTGAGACATAAATATTATGAAAGACTATGATATAAGTTGTGAAACATTTATTATAAATAATGAGATGTGATTGTCTGGTGGGAGCGGGTTGCACGCCGCAACAAGGGTAGGATCGGGTTGCATGTCGCAACAGGAGAAATAAGGGTGATATAAATATAGGGAGGAGCAATAAGGGTGGACAGGTAGGATCTGGTTGCACACCGCAACAAGGAGCAATAAAGGAGAATATTCAAGTTTTACTGCTTATAAAATAAAGATTGGAATACTCACTGTTTTATTGTTGTCATTTCATATTCTGCTTTTACCATTATTTAAATTATAACTTGGAAATTTTCGTAAGAATTGGTTATAGCTGAGATCTGGAAAAGGTAGCTGAGTTATTTTATTAATTGCTGCAAGTTATTTTTTATTTAGTTTTGTTTTCCCTTCTTGATTTATTATACATTGTATCCAGGTTATATTATAAATGCCTTGTCGTAGCCTCGTCGCTACTTCGTCGAGGTTAGGCTTGGATCTTACCAGTAAATGGGGTCGGTTGTACTGATACTGCACTCTGCACTTCTTGTGCAGATCTAGGTTCCGGTCAGAGTTGAGTTTCGAGTAGTAGCTGACCATTTGTACGGAGGCACGAGGTAGATTTGCTGGCATCCGCAGATTTCTGGAGTCTTCTCCATATTATTTAGTTACTGTTTTATCTTATTCAAAACTGACATATGTTTTCTTTCAGCCAAATACTTGTAGTATTCTTTAATAGTTTGTGCATTGTGACTCCAGACCCCGGGTAGCTAGATCTTGGTATTAGTTTCGACTTCGTTTCATTATTTAATTATTATTAGTATCATTTGTTGAATAGTATTAGATTTCGTGTTCATTTTAAACTGTCTAATTATGTTTAAATAAATTTTTAAAAGAAAACATTTAGTTAAGTTCTAACATTGGCTTGCCTAGAGAGTATGGTGTTAGGCGCCATCATGATCCCGAAGGTTGGGAATTTGGGTCGTGACACTTTTCCCTAGAGTGATGCACATAATTTTTTGACAAACATATAACACTAGTATTATCACAAAATAAGGAGTAGAGGTAAGAGATAAATCATAATCAAGAAGTTGATGCATGATCCAAAGAACTTGTGTACATCAGCTTCCAACAGCCAAATATTCTGCTTTAGTCGTTGACAAGGCAACACAATTTGTTTCTTGCTATGCCAGGAAATTAGTGCATTTCCCAACAGTTGGCATGTACCACTACTACTTTTCCTGTCAATCTTATCACCTGCAAAATCTGCATCTGAATAACCTTTTAACTCAAAATTATTATAGTGAGTATACCATAATCCTAATTTAGAGGTCCCAATAAGATATCTAATAATGCGTTTAACTGCAGTAAGATGAGATTCTTTTGGAGCCGACTGAAACCTTGCACATTTACACACACTAAACATTACATCTAGTCGACTAACATTGAGATATAATAAAGATCCAATCATTCCTCTATACATCGTTTCATCTACACTTTTTGCATTATTATCTACTTCAAGCGTAGTTGTTGGACTCATTGGAGTTCCAATGGACTTTGCATTCTCCATGCCAAACTTCTTCATAAGTTCCTTGATGTACTTGGTTTGGCTGATAAAGAACCCTTTGGGAGATTGTTTGATTTGCAGTCCAAGAAAGAATGTTAGCTCTCCCATCATGCTCATTTCAAATTCTCCTTTCATAGAGTGAGCGAATTCTTCACATAGTAAAGAGTTAGGACTTCCAAAAATAATGTCGTCAACATAAATTTGAGTAATAAGATTACCTGAATTTGAGTGCTTAATAAACAAGGTTGTGTCGATATTACCTCGTTTGAAACCTTGATTTAGAAGGAATGAGCTTAATCTTTCATACCAGGCTCGAGGAGCTTTCTTAAGTCCGTATAGCGCTTGAGACAGCTTGAATACATGATTTGGGAAGGTGTCACTTTCAAAGCCAGGAGGTTGCTTCATTTATACTTCTTTAGAGATGTATCCGTTTAGAAAGGCATTTTTTACATCCATTTGAAATAGTTTGAATCCTTTATGAGAAACAAAATCAAGTTGTATTCGAATAGATTCCAATTTTGCTACAGGTGCAAATGTTTCATCCTAGTCGATTCCCTCTTGATGAGAGTAACCTTGAGCAACTATGTAACGACCCGACCGGTCGTTTTGCGTTATCGGACCTCGTTCCCCTAGATGAAACTTCCCACAATGGCTTATTGTGATTCATGACTTGCGGGGACGGGTGGTTCGGGATTCGGAAGTGTTTAGAGTGGTATAGGAACACTTAGTTCCTTAAGGTTGGCTTTTTTGGCCAACTTTGACTTCGGCCAAAATTTTGAGTAAACGACCTCAGAATCGAGTTTCGACAGTTTCGGTATTCTGACTTGGCCGTATGTTCGGAATGGGTTTTGGATGACCCGGGAGTGTTTCGGCGCCCAATATCGAAATAAGAGTTTCTTTAAGTTTGAAATTTGGTTTGGAACGTGTTTTTGTGTTATCGAGGTCCGAACAGAATTCCGAGACAGGGAATAGTTCTGTTATATCATTTATGACTTGCTTGCAAAATTTGGTGGCATTCCAAGTAGTATAGGTCGGTTCGGTGCATTGATATCGAATTCAAGAACTTGAAGTTCTTAAGTTTGATCTTTAGGGGTTTTGAGGTGTGATTATGAGTTTAAGAGTTGTTTTGAGTGTTTCAATGGCTCGAGCGAGTCCGTATTATGATTTGGTACTTGTTGATATATTTGTACGGGGGCTCGGGTGGGCCCAGGTGCCTCTCGGGCACCAAACGAAGCAAAAAACTAGTTGAAACAGTTGTTGGTGCACCTGATCTTGTGTGACCGCAGGTGCGGTTGCCCTGTCGCATGTGCGGGACCGCTCCTGCAGTCCCAGCCTCGCAGGTGCGACCCCAAGGTGGGATGCCCATTCCTCGCAGGTGCGGGCCCTTTCCCGCAGGCACGGAGCCGCTGGTGCGGACTCCTGTCCACAGGTGCGAGCCCAGGCCCCTTGCACCATTTCCGCAGGTGCGGAACCACTGTAGGCAGTGAGTTCTTCACAAAAACACGGTATTAGCTCATTTCCTCTATTTCTTTCCTCCATTAAAGACCTTGGGATCTTGGTAAAATGGACTCCACCACCTAACTACTAAAAGGTAAGTGAATTCTACCCTAATGTTAGTTTAATGCATCAATTTCTAGTTAGATTAACCTTCTAATTAGTGAAAATCAAAGGTTAGAATAATAACCTAGGGCTTATGAAGATTTAGAGAATTATCCATTTATTGGTTACGAAATCATATATTAACTATCCTTAGGTTATGGGTGAGTATTTCCTTCGAGAATTTCCGACATCCGAGCATGGGGGCCCGGGGGTGAATTTTGAGATTTCTTCAAGTAGGATGAAATAACTAAGCAAATAGGAGAATTTCATACTTTTGAGTATAAATTGATATATATTTATGTAACATTTGGCTAGTTTCGAGTCCTTGGGAGACGAGTTTGGAGTTTCGGGTGCATTCTTGACCCGGAAAGTAGGTTCGACACGAGGTGTGTCTCCTTTCTAACCTTGTAAGAGGGAGTTGTCCCCATAGGTGATCTAAATGTTATGTGTTAATGTTTGTGGGGGCTACGTACATACCAAGTGACGAGAGTCCGTACGTAGCGGCGTTTATTGTTATGTCCGGGTAGTTAGGCCCACATCATGCTTGTGTTTTTCCTCGAAATGAATTATATGCTTCATGAATTCATGTTATATGTATCCTTGTTTCTCTGAGATCATGAAAGTTGATAATTTAAAATAGTTGTTCACTGGAAAGTAGCTTATGAAGAATATTGTATGTGCATGCGACCGCTTCGCAATTTACATTCCGCGGGCGGAGTGTTATTTCCCCCACTCTCATGGGAGCGGGTCGTACGCCACGACGAGATTGAAAGATGAAATTATGGTTCGGGTCGTTCGACCCTCGGCAGTGCACATATATGATTATTATGATGGCTCAGGCCGGTTGTTCTTATCCCGTATGCGCATGTTAATTTGTTAAAGATTTCATGATATTGAAGTGACAAGATATTTGGGAGAAAATGAAGTAGTAAGTGTATTTACTTCCAGTATTTACTTGAATTACTGTTATCTTTAATGTTTACTGTTTTTATATTCCTCGTATGCCTACTGCTAATATCATATCTTGTTAAATTATTTTGTGAGACCTTAGTGAGTGTTAAGTCTACCTCTCGTCACTACTTCTTCGAGATTAGACTGGATATTCACTAGGTACATATTTATTTATGTACTCATGCTACGCTTCTATACTTAATTGTACAGATTCTGAGGATGGTGCATCTGGTTATCAAACCGGAGTTCGATTCTGAGTATAGACTGGACCTGACTTCACGGTGAGCTGCTTCTCCTGACGATCCTCGACAACACCATTGAGTTTCTTTTGTTTATTTCCCGACTATTTCTTCCAGACAGTGGGACTGTATATTATACCTTTTGTATATTTTGTTAGTATGCCCGTAGGA
The DNA here is from genome assembly GCA_005239495.1 of Nicotiana undulata. Lineage (NCBI taxonomy): Eukaryota > Viridiplantae > Streptophyta > Magnoliopsida > Solanales > Solanaceae > Nicotiana > Nicotiana undulata. Next base: position 2,351 of record ML290288.1, on the reverse strand, counting down.
CTTGTGACACTAGTTCCTGGCACACACGTGATAGATATGTATGGTTACGGGTATGTATATATTGGCTCACGCCTCCTTATGACTGCTTTTGATTACAACTGGTTAATTATCCTTTTCGATTAATATTTTCAGCTTTAAAACTAGGCACATGTTGGAATGTTTAATCAAATAAGGGAAACTTTAGTAAATTGAGTGTTGGCTTGCCTGACCCTGGTGTTGGGCGCCATCACGACCTGAGTTAGGATTTTGGGTCATGACAACATGGTATTAGAGCTCCAGGTTCACGTAGGTCTCACGAGTCACGGGCAAACCCAGTAGAGTCTTGCGGATCGGTACAGAGACGTCTGTATGTATCTTCAGGAGGGTATAGGGTGTTAGGAAACTCCTCTTTATTCATATTCTATCGTGCAGTCGATGGTATATTAAATCTCACCCTTCTATTCTCTCACAGATGGTGAAGACACGCGCAACTGACGTTCCAGTCCCGGGAGATGCCGCTACACCCGCCGTCCAAGGCCGTGGCAGAGGCCGGGAGAGGGCACCGGCCCGAGGTAGGGGACGAGGGCGTCCCAGAGCTATTCCAGTTGTGAACAACTAATTTTTGACCACACCCCAATTCTATACTATTTTTGGTGTAAATATTTCTTTTAGGTCTAGTCTTAATATCTTAAACTTTTATTTTACTCTTAATAGGTTTAAATTGTTTCGTTGTATATAAAAAAGATACTAAAAAAGAAAAATCACATTCTTAGAGTATAAATAATATTCCTAAATTAAAAATAAAAAAAATAAAAAAAAAAAATATATATATATATATATATATATATATAATGTAAGCTATAGTATTTTTCTCTTAGTATTATNATATATATATATATATATATATATATAATGTAAGCTATAGTATTTTTCTCTTAGTATTATTTGAATTATATGTAAATACTTAATTTTCTTATATTTTATTGGTGTAAAAAAAAAGTGGTTGATCAATAACTTATTTCTACAATTTAATTACAAAAAAATTACAAAAAAAAAAAAACCTTTTCTAAAAAAAATCTGATTTTTTCATTATATATATATATATATTTTTTTTTATTATTATTATTATTATTATTATTATTTTTTAATTATTTTTTATTAACCCCAATATCTCCACTTTTCTAGCCTAACTCCCCACTCTTTATACCACATTCCCCTCAAACCCCCTACCTTTCACGTAATCCCTCACTTCTTCTCCATATCTCTACTATCTCCCTACATTACCTACAGATCTATATAACACATGAGGACAAAGAAAAGAGGGCGGAAGGAAAGAAGAAGAAAAACTGACGAAAAATAAAGAAAAAAGCAAAAAGCAAAAGTAGAGAAGGAGGAGTCAGAAAGGACAGAAAGGAAAAGAACGAAACAAAAAAAATGAAAGCAAAAAAGAAAAGTGGAGGGAAAAGGCAACTGACGAAGGCAACTAGGTAAGAGAGTTGGAGAGGAAAATCATTCATCAACATACCACAAAAAAAAAGTAACTCATTTCCTTCCTGGCATAGAGAACGAAAACAGTCAAGAAAATAGGTTTCTAACCGCGGTTTGGTTTAGCAATCAGTGCTCAAGTTTCATACATTATATCTGCTGTAAAGTTCCAAGCTCGGAAGTTATCTCACTAGTCAAATATTCGAGATATTTCGGATTCTGCGTTAAAAATTTATTACTTGCTTTGCCTTCTAAATTTTGAATATTGGATCCATATCTTACTCATTCCTATCTCATTTTGATGTGTCCAGTTTTAATTATGTGATAAAGCATGAAATGAATTTTGCATTATAGTTTCAATTTATTTGTTTATATTGAAGGAATAGTTTTTTGTGATGAATTACCAAATGGGTTTAGAGTGCATAATATTAATGAAAGTAGTGACTGTTCATTTAGACGTTGCCATTTTTTGATTTATAAAATATTGAGTCTGCTTCATGACACATTATATTTAGTGTTTGATTTTTTTTTGTTATTTTAAACCAATCATTGACACTATTTGCTCTCACGTTGGTGTTTAGATTACTATATGTTTGAAAACTGTGAAAAATTGACGAATAAACAAGATGGGATATTGGAGATTTAGCAAAATTGGGAACAAATTGGACCTTTTAAGTATTCTGTCATATGCATATTATTTGGAGATTGAGTCATAAAGTTACGTTTTAAATTGTATCAAATGAAAATATTATTTAAGTCAATAATACAGTTTAGTAAAGTTTAATCAGTAAAATTAAGAGTTGCACTACTTTATTAAAAGATGAATATAGGAACATAATATTTTTCTCATATATATATATATATATATATATATATATATATATATA
>ML290287.1:18864-58659 GCA_005239495.1 Nicotiana undulata | reverse complement strand
AGGATCGGTAAGACTCCACCTCATTCGGAGTGCAGCCGAGTCTATGTCATTGTGTCAGAGTTTGTCTACATCTTATGGGTAGGCCGGTACCCTGTCCCATTTGATGTTGAATAATCTTAGAGGTTTTGTAGACACAAGTTTAGTTTTGTATAGTATGTCAGAGGCCTTGACGGCCCATATGTATACATGTTTTAAGAACGATAGTTTATTGATACAGTGTTGTCCACATATAGTTAAACATTACGATTCGTGGCCATGTTGGCCCATGATAGTTACAAAGAAAAAAATGCGTTACAGAGTGGGTCGCTCGGGCCAGTTTGGCACCGGGTGCCAGCCACGCCTCCCCAGGTTCGGGGCGTGACAGTAAATTAAAGGAATGCCCTCTGAAAAGTAAATTAAGAAGATATTGTGTGTGCATGTGACCGTTTCGCAATTTACATTTCCGCGAGCGGAGTGCTATTTCCCCCCACTCTCATAGGAGCGGGCCGTATGCCACGGCGGATTGAAAGATACATCTATGGTTCGGGTCGTTCGACCCTCGGCAGTGCACATATATGATTATTATGATGGCTCAGGCCGGTTATCCTTATCGCGTATGCTCATGCTAAATTGTTAATGATTTCATGAATATTGAATTGACATATATTTGGGGGGGGGGGGAATGAAGTGGTAATTGTTTAGTTACTTCTAGTATTTATTTGATTTGCAGTTACCTTTAATGTTTTCTGCTTTATCATCCTCGTATGCCTATTGCTTTTATCATATCCTGTTAAATTATGTTGTTGGACCCTAGTAAGTGTCAAGTCGACCTCTCGTCACTACTTCTTCAAGATTAGACTGGATACTCACTGGGTACATATTTACTAATGTACTCATGCTACGCTTCTGTACTTAATTGACAGGTTCTGAGGTTTGTGCGTCTGGTTATCAGACCGGAGCTCGATTCTGATTATAGTCGGACCTGACTTCACGGTGAGTTGCTTCTCCTGGCGATCCTCGGCAGCACTATGGAGTCTTCTTTTGTTATTTCCCGTCTATTACTTTCAGATAGTGAGACAATTCTATTGTATCTTTTTTATATATTCTATTAGTATGCCCATAGGACTTGTGACACTAGTTCCTGGCACGCACGTGGTAGATGTTATGGTTTACGGGTCTGTATATATATCAGCTCATGCCTCTTTATGACTGCTTTTGTTCAAATTGGCTAATTACCCTTTTCATTTAATGTTTTAAGCTTCAAAACTTGTCACGCGATGGAATGTTTAATTAAATAGGGGGAAAATTCTTAGTAATTTAAGTGTTGGCTTGCCTGACCCCGGTATTGGGCGCCATCACGACCTGAGTTAGAATTTTGGGTCATGACAAGTATATTTTCCACATGGATGTTCTATGATCCTTGCTCTATGTCTATACCACTTATTTGATAACTAACTTATTAATCTTGTAAAACTCTTGAAAATCTATGTGAATCATGTTGTTATATGTTCCACCATACACATTGATGTGTTCTATGTGTCCCCAATCCCCACTACCCATGTGTGACATCAATTGTTGAGTGATGTTGGACCTAATTGTTCTAAAACCAACTAGGCTGTTTGCTGATTTTCAAAAGTGTTTTCATTATTCTCTAACTGTTTTACTACTAAATTAGTTTTTCATTCTCTCAGAAAACCTCTTTACTTATAGAGTCATTTCAATATTGTTTTCTTGTCAAAAAAATTTCAAAACTATGTCACGCACTCTCACTTTACTCCTAAGTCCCTAGGTTATGCCCTTCCAGTGTGTGTACTGCCTTGGTATCCTTTTGATATTCCTTTGAACTCTGGCACACTGCACTTACTCAATCCCTGTTGTGAAAGTCTAGGTGTGAGCACTGCCCGGGATCCTTGAGATCCTTAGGGAACTCTGACACACCTGGACATGAATTTGGCTATGAAACCCATGGCATTTAAGACTACTGAAGGCCTGGTGTTAACATGTGTGCTTTGGTCCTACTTCAAGCTCCCTATAATTAATTTACTTTTCATTTATGTAATTTATTAGATTAGTGGTCTGTAATAATTAATTGTAAACAGATATTGGGCTGACTAGTGAAAAGGGAGGGTAGTTGTATGGTACTGGGTAGAAACCATGCTTCTAGGCTTTATATTCTGCAAATATGCATTAGAAGCCATGTTCTAGGATTAATGTGTTCATTTTCATTCAAACATGTTATACCTGCATTAGATATCTTAGTTTAGGGCTTCACATTTATTACTTCAGTATACTACGTAACATTATTCCATGCCTTAATTTTGCATAAGTACTTTCACTTAGAGATCCTGCTACTAGGTTAAAGCCTTAATAAACTGTCATCCCTGTATGCATTAGATACCATGTTCTTTAGGAACTCTGTTTGCATTTGTTTCAACATGCCTATTTCGATTAAATAAGTAAATGTCCATGAAAAGGTATAAAAACAGCCACACGCATAGATATCATGTTTCTAAACACCAGTTGATAAATCGCATGTTAAAATCTATGTCATCTAGAACAACATGTTTGTAGGTTAAACAATTTCTAAACTGTTTAAACAACTCTGTAATTGTGATTACGTATAGTCCCATGCCTAGGAAAGCCTTAGGTGATTAATGTCTTTATAAAAAACTGGAAACTGCATTCTGATTGTTTATAAACTGCTTAAGTCTTACAGGTTTTAAAATAAGTAAGCAAACTGACTAGGACCCTGCCATTTAGTTTTGAAACAGTGTTGCATGTTCTGTGTATTGAAGTTCACTTAGACATCCTGTCTTAGGATAATTTCTAAGAATTACCTGAATCTGTGTTTGAGACGTGCTATTTTTTTTCCTATATACATGTGGAGGTACACATGAGCCTTTAACTGCTTCTTCACCTAGTTACTTTTTCCTACCTATTATTTGTTTGTCGCTTAGATTTTTCCCTTTTAAATACCTTAGGGGTTGTCTAGAACTATCCAGATAGAGGTCCTAAACTCCTCCGGGACCACAAGGAAGGGACGGGTAACAGCACACTTAGAGTTCGTTAAATAAAAACTCGCTTGATAACCACTAAGGGGTGGGATAATGGGTAGGAAAGGATATGATGACATGTGCGCTAATGCAACGTGTATCCCCTCATTGAGGAGTGATTATCGGGCATTGCATGGATATGATCCTATAGGATAAATAACTTAGGACCCCTTTTACCCCATTTACATATGTGTGCTTAGACTGCTTATCTGTCTAGAAATCTCTTTTACATATGTGTACTTAGACTGCTTATATGTTAAAACCTTACTTATTTTTACATATGTATGCTTAGACTGCCTATTTCCTGCCTGACTAATTCACAAAGTAAGTTTGGTCGGGACCCACCGTTGTGGACTTTGAGGGGTGCCTAACACCTTCCCCTTGAAGTAACTTCGAGCCCTTACCCAATCTTTGGTTGTACAATTAGTTTTATAAATGACCCGTAATAGGTGCCCTAACGTACCTTAATTGGTTAGGTGGCGACTCTTCAATTCCTTATATCCCTTTTCCCAAAAAAGAAACGAGTTGTTCCAATAATGTCGAAAACCCTGACTAATCCGCAAAGAGAGAAAAAGGGGGGGGGGGGGGGGGGCGACAGAAAGCAGATAACCCAATAGTAAAAATGACCTTAGTGGGTCCCAACAGGATAAGCATGTAGCCTAGACATGGTTTCTAACATGGATCATAGCTCAATAGCTCAAGTACGTAGGAATTTCATGGTTACGGGTAAGATAAATTAACTACAAAGTACCACAGAAATAACTGAGTCACAATTTATACGGTGCATGCCCACACGTCTGTCACCTAGCATGTGCGTCACCTCAACATCGACCACATAACGCGAAACTCGGGTTTTCATACCCTCAGCACTAACTTTAGAAGTATTACTTACCTCGAACGAGCCAATTCTGATACCGAGCATGCCAAGCTATGCTCCAAAAATGCCGTCAAACGTTTTTCGACCTCCAAATGACTCCAAACTAACCAAAAACAACTCAAATATATCAAACAATGCTAAAGGAACCATTCCCAATCGAAAAACTTCCAATCTTGAATCAAAAGCCCAAAACCAGCAAAACATTCCAACCCTTTTCCGCGCCTCGAAACCAGACAAAACTCACAAATTAATACAACTCACTCAATTACGAGTCTAACCATACTAGTTTCACTCAAATTCAACTCCAAATCGATGTTCAAAACTCGAAAATTCATAGTATGAAACTTCAGGCTAAAATCCCCAAATTCTCTTTTGGAACCCTCAATCAACTGCCCAAAACGAAGATAGATTCATGATTAAAAAAAAATGATTAGAGAACACTTACACCAGTCCACATTGTGAAAATTGCTTCAAGAATCGCCCTTATCCGAGCTCCATAGCTCCCAAAATGCAAAAATTGCTTAAAGCCCCAAAATGGAGTACTTTATACTTCTGTCAACGCATCCTCTTACGCGAACGCGGAAAACTCATCGCGTTCACGATGAACAAAATAACCTTCCATCAATGCACTCTACGCACTCACGACATTGCCCTCGCGGACGCGATTCACAATAGCTCCACCTTATGCGACTGCGTAAGCTATTTCGCGAATGCAAAAGCATACTCCCTAGTCCCAGCTTTTTATCTCCGCCCTACGCAAACACAGTCATAAGGGCCCGAACGCTTTGGCCATAACTCACAAAGGATCGCGAACGCGATGCCACTGGCGCGACGCGATGAAGGAAAATGGCCAACTCCTCTAATACACTACGTGATCGCATGCCAATCTTCGCGATCATGAAGAAGGTTTGAAACACCAGCAAACAGTAGCTACCAGTAGTGAAAACATGAAAAAAAATGAACCGACATCAATCAGGAACACCCATAACATATCACAGACCTACTTGAGGTCTCAAATCACACATAACAACATCAAAACGATGAATCGCGCCTCAAATCGAACTTGATGGTTGAACTTTTCAACTTTCATAAGTCGTGCCGAAACGTAGCAAATCAACCTAGAATGAACCTAAATTTTACACACAAGTGCCAAATGACATAACGAAGTTATTCTATTCTCAAAGTCAACTTCCAATCAAACCTATGAACTTTCCAAACCTTCAAAATTCCAATTTTCGCCAATTTGTGCCGAAATCTTCTAGAAATACTCAAATGCAAATTCGGGCATACACCCAAGTCCAAAATCACTATCCGGGCCTATCGGAACCATCTAAACCCCGTTCCAGGGTCAAATTTAGAAAATGTCAAACTTGAAGGAAGGATCTTCATTTTATAGAAGTCCAAACATTTTCCTCCTAGAAAGGAATAAGTCAAAAGAAATGGAAGATTTTTATTTTCCTTTTGGTAAAAGTTAATATCAATTATGCTAAACACTTTGTCCTTCCTTCAAAACAAGATAAATTCAATATTATGAGAAAATTAGGATAAACCATAACATGGTATTCCTCCCCTCTCGACCAAAGATCTCGTATTCGAACTTTGAGAATGGAAAACTTCCTGGCAGATAACGCTTTCCCTTTAAGCATGAATTTGAATTAGTTAGATCTGTACGCGTTGATGTATTGTCATTTTAATATTAAAGTGTACTATAAATTGTCAAAAAAACGATCATCATTCCATGGGTTAACTCATATAACTACTCATATCTAATCTACTATTGATTTTCCATAAAATCATAAATTTATTAATCACCAACTCATGTTCTACAATTTTATTATACCGTTACTATACCTTGTAAATTATTTTATGATTGAAAGTTTATACCCATAAATAGTGGTCTTTTTTTCTTGTGTTTGGGTATGGAAAAGATATTGTAGTGTGTATGAAAAAATTGAGGTTTGTGTAGTCAAAAAGAGAGTTTAGAGAAAGAGAAAATCTTAGTCTCCAATTTATTTGTTTTACGAAAGAGAATATTACTTTTACTGAAGGAAACTGTTCATTTCGGTGGAGCTTCGGACTCAATAACTAGTCAAGAGTTTGTTCTAGTCATACGACGTTGTCGGGCTGTTGTAATTTGGAGGGGACAAGTCAAGAGTGTTAATGATGGTCGGATGAGAATTCTACCGCAGTGGACTTGAATCTCCTTAAAAAGCGAGATATCTACATATCAACCCAAAGAATATTTATTTTATTTACTTCATTTTATTTTTAACTATAACTTCTTGTATTTTCACCAATAATAAGTATCAATACCATATGACTGTACCCAAAAAAATATCCCAAAATTTGCTTATTAGAGCTCCTTGAGTTATTTTTTAGATTAAATTGTATTTTTCCAGAGTTTAGCTCCATTTGTTCACGGTAACATCTTGCTTTCGTTTTATTTAGTTCTTGAGTTTGTACAAGATGTTGATATAAGCATTTTCATAGATGAGTTTGAGATATTAAGTTGATGGTGATGGATTGTTAGATATGCTAATGTGTAGTCATGAAATTTGTGACATTATATGTAGTGGATTAAAGTTATGCTTACCATAGGAAAAAACTCTGCTGAAGTTTCTGTTAATCGCGAGTAGCTAGGGTGCGTAATCCTCTTAGTAGGGTGAGCTCACTAAAAAATATCCAAGAGAATAAACAAACATTGAAATTTCTTATAAAATAACACCAAATGAGATTGTGTTCTTAGGTGTTTTACAAATGGAATTGATACGACGAGCACTAATGGGCACTTTTATTTCTATTCCTAGAATATTCAAATGTTATCTTCTTTAATATCTTTCGAAACTTATCATACGATGTGATAATCCTCCGTTTGGTTGAATTAACATCTTTTATAAAACAAGTCTTTAAACAATTTAATTTCCCCAAGTGGAATTTGATTAAAATCAAATAAACTGTAGCCCCCAATAATCCCCCATCAAATTGATTGAGTTGGATAGACTTCCATGATGTCAAATCAATTTTAAAGTAGTAATATTCAGGCATGTATCATGGGATATTGCCCATAAGTATGTCATTCGGTTAATATCTCTATTACTAAGAAAGGAAGAGCAATTAAGGGAGATTGCGCATACACTGCGATTTCTTCCCCTAGCTGTTATAGCCACCACCCTACTAAGGAAAAAGAGATTGTGTTATGAACTCTCGCAATTAAGACGTTGCTTTTCATACCAAACTTATATATATGGACATGCTAATACCATTGTGATCACGCCCAAAATTTTAACTTTGAGTCTATATTCGTATATTTTCACTATATTTTTTAAGACACCCGTCCCAGATAAACTACGCCACACAGAGATATAACTGTAAAGTTTGATATCACCATCTAGCACTTGGTTCTCCCGCTCTTTACTGATAAAACGGTATATTAGAAGAAGAAAAAAGCAAAACATTCTTTACAGAATGAAAGATAATAGTCCTTATTGATGCATGTTTTCCTTTTCTGTTAGGTGAAGGCTTTTTAGTTCTTTTTATTTTTAGGATAAATACAGTTGCCGTGTAGCATCGTGGATACGTTACGCTGACATTTAACTCAAATCAGAATATTCTAGCTTCCCTCACCACAGAATCCAGCAGCAACAAACAAAACAAAAAATGACATAAGAGGTCCAAAAATATATCTAACATGAATGACATAAAGTACACACGAATACTTAAATTAAAGGTAAAATTGTACAAGAACATTCAGCTTTCGAAGGAATTTCTTAAAGGTCTGAACAAAATAAGATTATGTCTGATGAATATGATCTGAAATTACAAAAATGAGCTTCTCCAGAATATGCCCAACGAAATTAGTGGGGAATGTAGGGGCCAGAAAATTAAAGTGTGAATTTTGTTGAATTTGCTAGGAACAAGTTTAGTTTTTGTAACTTCAAAGGTAATAACTCCAAAGATGAGGTGGGGAGAGGGTGTTTCAGTGTTTCTTTTTTCTGTTTCACAGTAAATATTTTGTGTTGAATATATATATATATATATATATATATATATATATATGTATATATATATATGTATGTATGTATGTATATATATATATGTATGTATGTATATATATATGTATGTATATATGTATACGGTCGAAATCAGGGAGTCCGATTTCCGAGTTCTAATTGTTACCCCAAGCTCGAGTTCGGGCAACTCGAAGTAGGGGTCAGATCTGGCTTGAAAATGCACACTTCGGGGGAACAAATGGTAGGCATGGTCTACCTCGAGATAGTACCATTTCGAACATACAATAGAATGAGCGGAAATTTCTCAAAGGCACAAAGATCAAGGCGTAAATTTTGGGATAGATTTGTACAAATCCGTACTAGGTGGTTATACGACTGTACCAATAAGATTTTTTTGCTGTAAATACAAATGTACCTTATTTGGGGTTTCCCCTCCTATATAAAGGGAACCCCAATCGTTTGTAACATCATCTAATCATTGGCAAAAAATATACTATCTTACATTCTCGTTCACTGTTCTTCAGAATCATTCTCTAACTTTATCGCTCTTATTTTACTATTCTTGTTTTATCATCCCCGACCCACCTCGAGGTGTTCGAGCTCGAAGTCTATATTGCCCAAGCAACACTGGTTTGGTTCATCGATTTTATTCATTTACACTCTATATTACTTGTTTATTAATTAGTATTGGACTATGTCACATATCTCTAAAACCACAAATCAAATATAATTGTTACTCGTATTTTCGAGGTAAACAGTTTGGCGCCCACCGTTAGGCTAAAGATAATAGTGATTGTTTCAGTGCTCATTTCCTGATAATACACGTTATTCTTCACACTTTTTCTTGTCAAAGATTCTTTGATTTCAGGCTAAAACAATGTCGAACTCAGCAAACACACCAATGCATGGTAATGACGGTCTCGGATTCCACGGGGAAAAGGAAAATGCAACAGCTTCAGGGACCGGTGTTCCACCGCTCAACCCTGGGGTAGCACCAGTTCCTAACCTAGTCGATGTTGGTTCACACATTGCTCTAAACCTGGACTTGGGCACTGACGTCGGAGGAAGCGTGCGCGGAGATGTTAAACCCGGTGGCAAAAGAACACAGGGTCGATGAGATGGGGAAGTTAGCCTCCAAGTGATTTTCGAAGTGTTACAAGCGCAACAGATTGCTATTGCTTAGTTGCAAAGTCAGCAAAAGACTCCGAGCGTAGTGGGGCCAGAAGTCACTCATCGTGCTGAACTAGTCCCGGAGAGGTCGAGCAATAATGGGTCAGAAGTTGACCCCACAATCATGAGAATGTTCGAAGAACTCACAAAAAGGATTGAGTCAAGGGAGAAAAGGATAGAGGACAACGATAAAAAGGTAGAAATGTACAACTAGAGGGTCGACCAAATACCGAGAGCACCTCCGGTTTTGAAAGGACTAGATTATAAAAGGTTTGTGCAAAAACCTTTCCCCCCGAGTGCAGCGCCCGAAACCTATTCCGAAGAAATTTTGGATGCCTGACATACACAAATACAACAGGACCACCGATCCCAACGAGCACATCACTACATATACTTGTGGTATAAAGGGAAGCGATTTGGAGGACGACGAGATCGAGTCTGTGCTACTAAAAACATTTGGGGGAAACGTTTTCCAAAGTGGCCATGATTTGGTACATAACCTGCCCCCGAACTTTATCGATTCGTTTGTAAAGGCACATGCTGGTGCTATAAAGGTTGCAATAAGGAAGTCAGACGTATTCAAAATTAAACAAAGGGATAACGAGATGTTAAGGGAATTTGTATCTCGGTTCCAGTTAGAACGAATGGAGTTACCACCAGTCTCCAATGACTGGGTTGTTCAAGCTTTCACTCAGGGGCTAAATGAGCGGAGCTCGATAGCATCAAGACAGTTGAAGCAAAACGTGATCGAGTATCCTGACGTGACTTGGACGAATGTGCATAACAGATACCTGTCGAAGATTAGGGTCGAAGATGATAAGTTGAGAGCCCCCTCGGGCTTGGTTTATCCAAACAGGTTAGCAGCAAAAGATTCGAGAGATGCAGACAAGGAACCAAGGCCGAAAAAGGAGAGATATCAGCCATACGTCGAAGAGCGAATGAACAACTCGAGGCGCAACATACCTCGGAACGATCGAAGAGCAGATCGAGGACGAAATTCTCGGGGGCTCATGAGTAAGACTGGGTTCGATAGGCACTCAGGACTGGCAGAGGCGCCTCGATTATCATAATACAATTATAGCGTCGATGACTCGAGTATCGTCTCGGCCATTTGAAAAATTAGAGACACCATATGGCCTAAACCCATACAAAGTGACCCTTCTTAGAGGAATCCCAACTTAATGTGCAAGTATAACGGTACACATGGGCACATGACCGAGGATTGCAGGAAACTGAGAGAGGAGGTAGCCCGATTATTAAATGAGCGGCATCTTCGGGAATTTCTCAGCGACCGGGCCAAGAACCATTTTAGAGAAAGAGACGCCAACAGGAAGAATGAACCAGAGGAACCTTAACATGTTATTCACATAATCATCGGTGGAGTCGATGTCCCACAAGGACCTATATTCAAACACACCAAATTAAAGTGTCGATCACAAGGGAGAAGCGGACTCGGGACTACATGCCCGAGGATACCCTCACCTTCAATGAGGAAGACACCGAGGGCTTATCTCATCCACACAACGATGCACTGGTAATTTCTAATCTCTTAAATAAATTTCAAGTTAAACGTGTTCTTGTGGATCCAGGTAGCTCGGCGAATATAATCAGGTCAAGGGTCGTGGAACAGCTCGGGCTGCTTGACCAAATAATACCTGCATCACGAGTCTTGAATGGCTTCAACATGGCAAAAGAAACAACATAGGGGGAAATCATCCTCCCAGGGAATGTGGTCGGGACCATACAAGACACGAAGTTTCATGTCATCGAAGGTGACATGAGGTATAATGCTTTGCTAGAAAGGCCGTGGATCCACAACATGAGGGCAGTACCATCAACCCTTCATCAAATGATTAAGTTCCCCACAAAATATGGCGTAAAGACATTATATGGAGAGAAACATGCAATGAAGGAAATGTTTGCGGTTCATGACTTGACACCAGTATCAACTCCCTCTACATCAGAAAAGTCGAGCATCAAGGACAAACAGGTAGCTAAATTGCAATCACAGTCTACATCCTCGATGGAGGCCGAGGAACACATGGCCGGAGACGAAGAAGAGGACTTCCTTACTTCTCGAGCTTTCCTTACACCAATATCAACACCCTCTACATCGGAAAAGTCGAGCATCAAGGACAAACATGTAGCTAAATTGAAATCACAGTCTACATCCTCGATGGAGGTCGAGGAACACATGGTCGGAGACAAAGAAGAGGACTTCCTTACTCCTCGAGCTTTCGTCACCCTCGAGGAGTCAGATGGGATGAAGTCCACGGTCGAGGAACTTGAGCAGGTGATATTGATAGAGCATCTTCCGGAACGAAAGGAATACCTGGGGACGGGGTTAAGTCCCGAACTCAGGAAAAAACTCATTCAATTCCTTATCGATAATATTGATTGCTTTGCTTGTTCCCACTTAGATATGACAGGGATCCCACCGGAGATAACCATGCATTGACAAAGTGTCGATCCTAGATTTAAACCGATTAAGAAAAAGAGAAGGCCCCAGTCCGAGGTAAAGCACGCATTCATAAAAGATGAGGTAACCAAACTTCTTAAGATAGTGTTCATTAGGGAAGTAAAATACCCCGAATGGCTAGCTAATGTAGTAGTAGTCCCTGAAAAGGGAAACAAACCTAGAATATGTGTAGACTACAAAGATTTGAACAAGGCATGCCCTAAAGACTCTTTCCCATTGCCCAACATTGATCGTTTGATCGACGCTACGGCCGGCTACGAGATCTTTACCCTACTCGATGCCTACTCCAGGTACAATAAAATTCAAATGAACCCGGAGGACCAAGAAAAGACTTCATTTATCATGAAGTATGGAACATATTGCTACAATGTAATGCCCTTCGGACTAAAAAATGTAGGGGCCAAATACCAACACCTAGTTCATAAACTGTTCGAACATCATATAGGAAAGTCTGGAAGTTTATATTCATGACATGCTTTTTAAGTCCCTGCACGCAGAGGACCATTTGACTAATTTGCAGACAACGTTCGAGATCTTAAGAAAATACAACATGAAACTCAACCCCGAAAAATGCGCTTTTGGAGTTGGCTCGGGAAAGTTCTTAGGTTTCATGATGTCAAACAGGGAGATCGAGATCAACCCCGAAAAAATCAAAGCCATCGAAGAAATCACCATCGTTAACAATGTGAAAGTTGTACAACAGCTAATCGGATGGATAGCCGCCCTGGGATGATTTATCTCGAGGTCGTCACATCGGAGTCATCATTTCTTTTCCCTACTCAAGAAGAAGTACGATTTCGCATGGACTCCGGAGTGTCAACAAGCCTTAGAAGAGTAAAAACGGTACCTCTCAAGCCCCCCTTGCTTCACGCTCTGAGGGAGGACGAAAAACTCTACTTGTATTTGGTTGTATCCAAGGTAGCGGTAAGTGGTGTGCTGGTTCGAGAAGAACAAGGTACACAATTTCCTGTTTATTATGTAAGTCGAACCCTAGGAGATGCTGAAACCAGGTATCCGCATTTAGAAAAGTTAGCACTTGCACTAATTAGCGCATCTAGGAAATTAAAACCATATCTTCAATGTCACCCTATATGTGTATTGACTACATACCCACTTCGAAATGTCTTGCACAAGCCAAGTTGTCAGGCCGATTGGCCAAATGGGCCATCGAACTTGGAGGGTACGATATCGAATATCAATCCCGAACGGCCATCAAGTCTCAAATTTTGTCAAACTTCGTGGCTGATTTTACACCTGCCCTCATACCCGAAGTAGAGAAGGAACTCCTCCTAAAAACGGGTACATCCTCGGGGGTATGGACCCTCTTCACAGACGGTGCCTCAAACGTGAAAGGGTCCGGGCTGGGTATTGTTTTAAAACCGCCTACGGGCAATATCATTAGGCAATCTGTCAAAACTTCTAAATTGACTAACAATGAAGTCGAGTATGAGGCCATGATTGTAGGTCTCGAACTAGCCAAGGGCCTGGGAGCAGAGGTCATTGAGGCCAAGTGTGACTCTCTTTTGGTAGTCAACAAAGTAAACGGAAGCTTCGAAGTTCGAGAAGATAGAATTTAAAGGTACTTAGACAAACTTCAAGTGACATTGCACCGCTTCAAGGAATGGACATTGGACCATGTACCTCGAGAACAGAACAGTGAGGCTGATGCACTTGCAAATATAGGGTCGTTGGTTGAAGAAGATGATATTGTCCCGGGGACTGTGGTCCAATTATCGAGGTCCGTGATCGAAGAAGGCTATTCGAAAATTAATTCAACAAGTTTGACGTCGGATTGGAGGAATAAGTACGTCGAATACTTGAAGCACGGAAAGCTCCCCTCGGACCCAAAGGAGTCGAGAGCCTAACGAGCAAAAACAGCTCGATTCTTGCTCGATGAAAATGGAACATTATACAGATGGACCTTTGACGGACCGCTGGAAATGTACTTAGGACCGGGAGACACCAATTATGTATTGCGGGAAATCCACGAAGGCATTTCTTGGAACCACTCTGGTACCGACTCTTTGGTTCGCAAGGTAATTAGAGCAGGATATTACTGTGATAGCATGGAAAAAGATACTAAGGAGTTCGTTCAAAGGTGTGATAAATGCCAAAGGTTCACACCGATGATCCATCAGCCCGGTGAACAACTCCATTCAGTCATATCCCCGTGGCCATTCATGAAATGGGGGATGGACATCGTCGGCCCCCTACCAAGGGCTCTAGGTAAAGCTAAATTTATTTTGTTTATGATTGACTAGTTTTCAAAATGGGTAGAAGCGTAGGACTTCAAGAAAATAAGAGAAAAAAGGTCACGGACTTCATATGGGACCACATCGTGTGTCGGTTCAGTTTACCCAGCGAAATAGTATGCGATAATGGGAAGCAATTCATCGACTGCAAAGTGACAAAATTATTCGAAGACCATAAATCAAAAGGATTCTATCAACACCCTATCATCCAAGCGCAAATGGCCAGGCTGAGTCCACAAACAAAACTATCATTCAAAACTTAAAGAAGAGGTTGAATGATGCTAAAGGGAAATGGAGAGAAGTATTGGCGGAGGTGCTATTGGCATATCCAACATTGTCGAAATCAAGCACGGGAGAAACTCCATTTTATTTTGTGTATGGGTCCGAAGCTTTGATCCTGGTCGAGGTCGGGGAACCTAGCGTCAGGTTTCAGCATAATACCGAGGATTTAAACCACGAGGCTATGAACACTTGCCTTGAGCTACTAGATGAAAAACGTGAAGCCGCTCTAGTTCGAATGACCGCACATAAGCAAAGGATCGAGAGGTATTACAACTGAAAGGCGAACCTTCGACATTTCGGAGTCGGGGACTTAGTTCTAAGGAAAATCATCCTCAATACTCGAGACCCAAACGAAGGGAAACTAGGCCCCAATTGGTAAGGACCGTACCGAGTCATCGGAGCCATAGGGAAGGGATCCTACAAACTAAGAACACTGGAAGGCGAGCAACTACCAAACAATTGGAACATATCACTACTCAAACGATATTATTGCTAAGGTATGACCTTATCCTTTATATATATATATATATATATATATATATATATATATATATATATATATATGATTAAGACTAACGTCTTACAGATGTTCGATTGGAGATATTAAACCATCTTTCAACTCGAAGACCTTGGGTTTTAAAGCATGCGTTACACTATTTTTCCCTTAGATCGGGTTTTATCCTAAATGGGTTTTTCCGGCAAGGTTTTTAACGAGGAAACACTTATATGCTACCTAAGGAGAATTCAATAAATATTCAAGTCTTCTTTTCAATCAACCTCTAATACTGGAGAGCATCACCCTCGGAGGTTGTACTTTCGAAGAAAATAATTCGTGCCAATGAGGGCCTCGATAGGAGAACGTTTTAATGGGCCAAGCGGTCGAATGAACCGTGTCTATGTAGAATAGTCGATCCCCCGACGGCAAAACATGTACGCGTGCATCAATTATTCAAAGAAGCATTCTTGCTATGTCAAAACACTTCGCAATCATCCAAAGAAACATTCTTTCTATATCAAAACACTTTGTGTTTCAAAGAAGTCTACTATTATACGAGTTCACACTTGTAATTCTACGAGAAACAGTTCCAGGGCTAGAGCGCAAATGCACCCCGAATACTCGGGGATTGTCATCGACAGTCAACACTTCTGAGCCATCAAAACCTTGAACTCATAAGACCTCTAATAGGCACCCCTTCGATATAAAGTCCTAGGCCACCATAGTCGGGGACTAACCGTTCGAACAAGTTCGAAAAGTTATCGGGAAACAAATCCAAGAGACATACTTGATGGCTACGGCCACATTAAAGGCTACGGCCATATCAAAGACTATGGTCATATCAAAAGGCTACGATCGAAAAAATGCGGCTCAGAGATGTTCGACTTCCGCCATAAAACTAAAGGACTTCAAACACTTCGGAAAACCGGTTAAATCAGGCTACGTCGGCAAAAGAAAATGATAAAGGGCTTCGATAAAACCAGCCCTCAAATAACTTATAGGCTTCGATAAACATCCGTCTTAGGAAAAAACTTCATGAGGTAGTCAATTATCGTTGCACAATGAATTACAAACGAGGTTCTGATCGATTGAGCCTTCGAAAAACCCGACGGGTACAAAAAACACATGCTAAGGCATATTTCACTAAGTCTTTTAGCCGAAAAGAGGGAAATATTATAGCCGCTTTAGAGGCCGAATTGGCCCTACCTTCAAGATCATAAGGGCCAAAAATAGCCTAAGGGCCAACCTAAAAGAGCCTAAGGGCCAGTATTAAAAAGGCTTAAACACCAATATTTAAGAGCATAAGGGCCGAAGCACATGAAGCTCGAGACTTTTCCTTCACTCAGCTCGAACTGAAGAGTCCCATCACTTCGAGCTCGAGGATTAAACCTTAAGTGGTATTCTATTATCGCTCATTAGTCGAATAAAACCCACGGGTTTACTATATACTGAGTCCAGAATTACAATATTAAATTTATTTTCACAAATGAAGACGAAATAGAATTTAACATAAAACAAAGATAGAGCAAAGGGTTATTTTTATTCATAAAAAGATGTTTTCAAAAGAACATTTACAACTCCCACAAAAGAAGAAAACAAAAGAAACCTAATATATTTTCGGGGTCACTTGCTCGGAGGAAATATCCACATGAGCTACATCTTCAGTAGCTTTACATTCAGGGACCTCCTCCTCCTCGGGGACTTCATCTTCGTCTCCCTCACTCTAGGAGCCGCTGGCAGAATCCTCATCATCAGAGAGTAGTGCAGCTGCCTCGTCTTCCAAAGTTTTCACTTTCTCGATATCGGCCGAGAGATCAAAGCCTCTACCATGCACCTCCTCGAGATTTTGTCTTTGGGATTCCAGCCTAGCATGGTTGAGGGCACATATTAACTTAAGATCAGTCGCGACAGAGATCTCTTGTGCCCGCGCATTAGCAGCAGCGGCATCAACTCGATACGAGGACACAAATGCCTCAGCCTCGGATTTGGCTTTAGCAAATGCAGCGGCCTCTTTGGCTCGAAGCTCCTCAATTTTGTGGCTCTCAGCTTATGCACTTTGAAGCTGGTGCTCGACCGAGACCAACCTTTCTCGAAGATTGTCTTTTTCTGAGGCCAGACGATCTATATGTTGCCTCCACCCAAGGGCTTCAGACTCTTTGGTCTTGAGCTCCTGCCGAAGTTGCTCCACCAGGTCGGCCTTCTACTGGAACTGCAAAGTTGAAGCATTAGACACAAAAACAAGTAAATACAAGATAGGCCGACAAAGGCTACATTACCTTCTCGATGAGCTCGGCCCGCTCTTGGGAAGCCTTCTCCAATCCAGCTCGAAGATCGTTGATTTTTCCACCTCTTTTTTGGCGCAGAGAGCCTTAAGTATGTCCATCTCTACCATGAGCTTCTTGAGCTCAGCTTCACAACGGGAAAGCTCAGCCCGAGACTTGGAAAATGCTTGATTATAAAGTAGCACGGCCTTCTCACAAAGAAAAGGAGTCAGAAAGACAAAAATCAAACTCAAAACGTAGTTGCAAAGATAAGGGTTACCTGCTTGCAAAGC
The DNA here is from genome assembly GCA_005239495.1 of Nicotiana undulata. Classification (NCBI taxonomy): domain Eukaryota; kingdom Viridiplantae; phylum Streptophyta; class Magnoliopsida; order Solanales; family Solanaceae; genus Nicotiana; species Nicotiana undulata. The sequence continues at coordinate 41,507 of ML290287.1, read as the reverse complement.
TTTTCGGCCTCCTAAAAAATGAACGAGGCATCAAGATAGGGGCCCTCTTCGATTCCAGCAAGGTACTCCCGAAAGATTTTGGTCTCCCCATGGGATGTTCCCACATCCGGAGTCCTCAAATCTTGGGCATCCCGTATTTGCCCTTCAGAAAACTCTGGGCCTGGTGGAGAATCGTCCACATTGATTACCACAAATGATTCACTTGGGGCATTCTCCCGTCTTCGGGGAGCCTCAGAGTTGGGATCTCCAAGTTCATCAGCCAAGTGCCCCCCGAGACAAGGCGCACTCTTGTCACTTTCCGGCTCGGGGACTTTACTCGAGCTCCCCACGGAAATCTCTTCAGCTCGAGATTGAACCATATTAGCAGCCTTCGATTCAGCGGCCTTCGAAGCATCAGTGCTTCCTCTTTTCTGAATTACTAACGGCCGGTCATCATCTTCGCCCTCTGCATCATCTCTCTCTTCGTGCTCAACATGAAGACGTTCGGCTGTTTCCTAAGATAAGGCCACATTATCGGCATAGGCTTTCGAAGCTTGGTGTTCTTTGGCTTCGGGGAGCTCACCGGCGACTTTTTCTTCCTTTTCTTGTCCTTGGTAGATTTTGGGGCTTCTTCATCACCGGATGGGCGCGGTCTCATTCTCTGAGGCCTGCATAGAAGCAAAAGTGAGTATTTCACTAAGGAACTTAGATGTGCAAATAATGAAAACTGACTGTGGTTTTTGTCCTTCCATCGACCTTTTTCAAAATCACGCCAGATGCGCTCGACATATGAGGAAGTGGAGGCCAGTTGCCAAACCTAGCCCGGGAGGTCCGCAACCGCACCAGGAAACCAAGCGATAGCTGCATCATTATAAAAGGATTAGTTCGATAGAACATTAAAAAAGTAAGTCACCCTCGATAAGTCTGTACTTACGTTTCATGTTCCATTCCTCGGGGAATGTCATCCTTTCAACAGGAATCAGGCCAGAGGTCTTGATTCGGACAAAGCGGATCATCCACCCTCGGTCCTTGTCTTCATCGATACTGGAGAAGAAAGACTTCAAGGATCGGCGTTGTAGTTTTATCAGGCCACCTCGATAGAGACGAGGGCTGTATAGCCTGATCAAATGGTCGAGGGTAAAAGACATTCCCTCGACCTTGCTCGAGAAATACCTAATCAAGTGGACGATTCGCCAGAAGGAGGGGTAAGTGTTACCAAGCGACACTTGGTACTATTGGCAAAAGTCGAAAATCGCTGGATCTAGGAAGGGCATAGAAGGTTCTACAGGTGCTAGGGTAAACGGATAAGTATACACACTCAGGTACCCCTACTTTGTGAGTGGTAATATCCTCTTCAAGGGAAGGGATCACCACGTCCTTATTTCCCCAATTACAGTACGCCTTTACTTGATCGAGTTCAGCCTTGGTTATCAAACTGATATACCGAGACATTAGTTCACATCGACCCGGGACAGAAGCAGGCCTGTCGATTTTAAAATCGGAAGATGTTTCAGAGGGCCCGGGAGTACATTCCTCGATACGAGGCGGTACCACCGTTTTGCTCTTAGACTGGCGTGATGGTGAGGAAGCTTTCTCTTTCTGAGGACCTGTTTTAGAGGTTTTGGCCATTGTTGTTGTGGAATTCAGAAAAAGCAAGGAATGTTGATGGTGAAGGGAAAGATAAACGGAGAGAGAATAGAGAAGTTGATGTAGAGGATGTTGTGGAAAGTAAATTTTGTAAAGTGAAATTTTGGAGTATTTATAGACGTTACCTAGGCGTGTTGAGGAAGCAAAACAACTTACCGCTTTTAATTAATGGCTTTTCGAAAATTGTGCAGACGTGACCTTTTCACAACCTTTTAGTTACACCAGTTGCTGACATCACGGGACTGACATCATGGTTGGGGCATCGAGGGATCCAGAATCAAATCATTTCTTATCTCTTCATTCTAAGAAACGCGGGGACTATCTGTCACGACCCAATTTTCCCTCCGTTGGGTATCGTGATGGCACCTAGTCTTAGGGACTAGGTAAGCCTATCATTCATTGAATAATGACAATATCAAAGAAAAACTAACAGTTTCGATATGAAAACCCTTACATAATTTTACAATTTTCCAAAACCGGTAGTACAAGTCATAAGCTCTACAGAGTTTACTACAACTTCTAAATACAAATATTTGGAAATGAGTAAGAGTAGTTGAATAAAAGTAGGAAGGTGACTCCGAAGCCCGCGGACGTAGCAACAGGTTTACCTTGAGTCTCCTCGGCAATGATCCTCACAGATACTAACCGTCAATACCTGGATCTGCACAAAAATGCGCAGAAGTGTAGTATGAGCATACCACGGTGGTACCCAGTAAATATCAAGACTAACCTCAGTGAAGTAATGACGAGGACTAGTCAAGACAACCACTGGTCTAATGGACTAAATAAGCATAAATATAGAAAAAAAAATGAACATAACATCTATCTAATGTCTACACGATATGGCTAAAATAATAACAACTACAATAAGGAAAGAAGAACAGCAACCAACAACGGAACACCATAATAATACACAAGGGTTGACGGGAACACAACCCTAATTCCGAAATTCACAATACAGAGAAAGGGCAAGTATTAACTCAGCACTGCAATAGTTCCCATATCAGGCCTTCGCCACAACTCCAGTAAATTAGTCGAAATCTTCGAGTGCTAACTTTCACCCGTACGTTTTGAATTGGAATCCTTAATAATATAATCCTTTCCAATAGGAAATTATTTTTAAATATAATTCCTTCAAATATAAACTTTTCAATAGATATCCTTCAAACGTAGTACTTTCAAAATTAATGTCTTTTAAATATACTTTTCAAATAATATCTTTCAAACAAAGTTTCTTTAAGATAAATGCTTTTCAAATAATATTTTCAAACATAGTTTCTTCAAGATAAATACTTTTCAAATATGTTTTTCAAATATACCTTTCATATAATATCTTTCAAACATAGTTCCTTCAAGATAAATGCTTTTCAAATATGTATATTTTTCAAGTAAATATCCTTCGAGTATAGGTCACCGTGTAACGCCTAAGCATAGAAGATTAACAGCTCCGAACATAGGTATATCAATAGGGGAAATCTACTGGGATCGCGTCCCGTAGTTCTGAATTTATTATGCAGTACAGGGGATCTCCCAGAATACGTACGTAGCTCCAAAATAAATATGCAGTGCTGGGGGATCTCCCGGAATACGTCTATAGTCCCAAAATAAATATGCAGTACATGAGGATCTCCCGAAATACGTCCGTAGTCCCAATTTAAATATGCAGTGAAGGGGGTCTCCCCGAATACGTCCGTAGTCCTAATTTAAATATGCAGCGCATCCAACAAGACAACCATTATAGTGCGGCAGAAAACTCGTATATCACCGCAACAAGTACAAAGAAACAATGACAGTAATACAAAGTACGACGAGTAAATCAATACAAGAACTTCAAATCACAAAGAAATAGTAGAACTCGTTCACAAGGAATAACCACGGTAAATAATGCTAAGTGTAAAGAGAACAACTTAACCAGGGAAAAACAAGACGTAGCAACGAATCCATAATATTCAAGTCAACAATAAGAAGCCAACACAAGTCAAATAATTCCAAGTAAGGACAAGTCGATTAAGATATAAATTATCTAAACTCCTTATGAGGTTGAGCAATTATGAGAGTTATTCAATAATTCCAATAAAGGTAAGCAGCAAAAGATACTCGTACCTCCAATCAAGGCTAAACAATTATAGGATGAGGTAATACTAATTTCAACTAGATAAGCAGTTTATGAAAAATATAGCATGACGGTAGAAGAGGTAAAAACTTTAGTTAAGTCAATTAGGAGTCAAATAGGCAATAGAGTGAATCTAAAAGCAAGTAATTCTAATTTAAGCAGGTAGAGAAAAAATTAGTAATCAAGAACTCAGTCATAACAAATACAACTTCATACACAGGGAATATACGGACCTAAGAACCCTAAAAGGCCAACCTTCTGCAAATATGTCCTAGCACGCACTCGTCAGCTCGCGTACAAGGAGTACAATCAACATAAAAGACTCAAATCCTAAGGGGTAATTCCCCCACACAAGGTTAGGCAAGATACTTACCTCAATGATGACAAATCCGAAGAAAATCTACTCCGCAATGCCCTTGCCGCTCGACTTGGCCAAAATTCAGCCCGAATGTATCCAAAATCAGTATCATATCAATAATATATGCTAAAGGAAGGAAGCCCACATAAAAATTATCGAATTACATCACAATTCCGAAATTGGCCAAACCCGACCCCCGGGCCCACGTCTCGGAATCCAACAAAAATTATAAAACTAGAAACCTCATTCCCTCACGAGTCCATACATACCAAATTTACCAAAATCCAACCTTGTTTGACCCCTAAATTCCTCAAATTACGCTCTCCCATTTCAAGCCCTAATTTCCCAAATTTACACTCCTAAATTCAACAATTTCCATGCTTAATCAACTGAAATTCACCATAGATACGAGTTTTAAGTTCAAAAAACTTACCTCAACGAGTCTCCCCTTGAGTCCCTGTTCAAAACCCTCCATAAGCTCGAAAAACCGGATGAAAAATGGTGAAGAATAGCCAAAATTCGCAAAGGGTTCTGTATATACTTCTCCTAGGCATTTCCGCATATGCGGCCAAATAGCGCACCTGCGACCTCCACATCTGCAGAAATATATCCGCTTCTTTGATTTTTCATTAAATTCCAGCCTCCGCAGCTGCAGTTGCATAAGCGCATCTGCGGTCATCGCAGGTGCGGGGACCAAACCGCACATCAGCTCCTATTTTGCACCTGCGGTTCCCAAATCCGCAGGTGCGGCCACAGTAGAATAGCAGCACCAGCTGCATTTTCCAACTTCAAACTTCCCGTTAACCATCTGAAATCATTTCAAGCCCCTCGGGACCTCAACCAATTACACCAAAAGGTCACATATCAACAAACGAACTTAGTCGAACCTTCAGAACGCACAAAACAACACCACCGAATTAACCCTGAATTCAAGCCTAAGGATTTCAAAACTTCCAAAATTCGCCAACGATGCCGAAACCAACCAAACAACGTCCGAATGACCTGAAATTTTGCACACACGTCACAAATGATGCTACGAACCTATTCCAACTTCGGTAATTCCATTCCGACCCCTATATCACATTTTCCACAGCCGACCGAAAATTGCAAAATTTCTAATTTGGCCAATTCAAGCCTAAATCTACTACATACCTCCAAAACACATTTTGTACGCGCTCCTAAGCCAAAAATCACCATCCGAAGCTGCTCACATCATCCATAACTCGTTCCGGAGCCGTTTATACAAAAGGTCAAATTCCGGTCGAAATTCACTACTTAAGCTTCCAAAACAAAAATCCTTCTTCCAATTCGACTCCGAATCATCCGGTAACTGAATCCAACCATGCACGCAGGTCGATATACACAATGTGAAGCTGTCCAAGACCTTATGCCACCGAACGGAGCTTAAATTATCAAAACGACCGATCGGGTCGTTACACTATTTGTATATGGCCGAAATCAAGGAACCCAATTTCGGAGTCCTAATTGTTACCCCAAGCTCGAGTTCGGGCAACTCGAAGTAGGGGTCAGGTCTGGCTGGATAATGCACACTTCGGGGGAACAAATCGAAGGCCTACCATGGTCTACCTCGAGATAGTACCATTTCGAATATACAATAGAATGAGCGGAAATTTCTCAAAGGCACAAAGATCAAGGCGTAAATTTTGGGATAGATTTGTACAAATCCGTACTAGGTGGTTATACGTTTGTACCAATAAGATTTTTTTGCTGTAAATATAAATGTACCTTATTTGGGGTTTCCCCTCCTATATAAAGGGAACCCCAATCGTTTGTAACATCATCTAATCATTGGCAAAAAATATACTATCTTACATTCTCGTTCACTGTTCTTCAGAATCATTCTCTTACTTTATTGCTCTTATTTTACTGTTCTTGTTTTATCATCCCCGACCCACCTCGAGGTCTTCGAGCTCGAGGTCTATATCGCCCAAGCAACACTGGTTTGATTCATCGATTTTATTCATTTACACTCTATATTACTTGTTTATTAATTAGTATTGGATTAGGTCACATATCTTTAAAACCACAAATCAAATTTAATTGTTATTCGTATTTTTGAGGTAAACAATATATATATTTTAATCATAACAACATTGGTATTCATGTAAATTTCAGTTAATACCAATGTTGTTATGAATAAAAAATAAGTTTACCACACACAAAATATCTAGTAAAGAATTTAAGATTTTTCTGGACACCTCCATAAAGAGACAAAGACGCATAATATAAAGAGATAGTAATACAATACTCTCTATATTTGAAAGATATTAAAATCCTGCATCTTCGAGTATATAATAGAAACATGTAAAACACAACATGGGAAAAATTCCAAATAAACAGTAAAATGAAAGAATTAAGAATAAAATCTTATTTTAAAAAAAATTGCTGCAACGTAAATAAAACGTAAACAGTCTATCATGCTCACTCAATCGCATTTTATCTGAAAATTTTGGCTAGCCACGAATCAAATAAATGTTAATGTTTCAAATTCTTGAAATTCGTGATCAATTATCAAAGAAGTGGGACAGTGGGAACAGTATATATAGTTTATGATGTTGGAATTTAGTTTTAATGATGAGAAGTGGAAAAGGTTGTCCATGGAACTTCTTTTAATTAAATAAATCATCACTTTTAATATGGCCCAAATCTGAAGCTTTACAATTTCAACAAACAAAGTAATATGTATCTGTAAAATTCATAAAATGGGACAAAGAAAAAGAACAGCCAAAATAGTCAAGAATGATCCAGGTTAGTGGTGGAACTAATGATGTCTGATGAGTCTGCATGCAAAGAAACAAATATTAGGATTTAATAGGTAATGAACAGTAGAAGCCACCAGAAATTATTGTGGAACATATAAAGGTGGTATTCCCTCAGGAAAGTACGTCAGCTTAGATACAATAATTCAGAAGGTTATGTCAATTAATCTGAGTTATGTACACGAATCGTGTAAATTCGTGAATTTTGATATGTAAATATTACCATTTAAGGTTTATCAATTTTTACATATATATAATTACATATATAATTATTTGATTGTATAAATATTATGCTATTAATGCAGAATGTAAACACAAATTTGAGGACGGTGAGAGTAACATTTCTGTCAACTCAAACTGAAATAGATGGGGGAAAAAAGCTAAACTGAAATAATAAAGATCAACTTGGAAACTGATGATTGGAATATGAGTCTGCATGCAAAGGTAATAGAATAATCAAAGATAAAGAAAAAGGAGAAGTACAAAAATATTTAAAAGGAAAAGGGAAAAGAAGTTGGGTGATGAAAATTTTCAACCACATCTATCTCTTAGTGGCAAAGTAATTGAATCACCCTCACACATAGAAATTATATTTTGATGATTAATTATGAATTTGAGTGCTTCACTACTTAGCCAAAAAAATTGTGTTTTTTTGCATGGGATTATATTTGTAAGGTGGGAAACCACCAAATAAGGCGTTGGAATCTTAGCCCAAACGCACCAACTTTCCTTTCATTGGATTTTGTCTCCCCAGTGCTCTAATACTTTGCAAAGCAAGTCTCTTATCTGGAATAGTGTTCTTTGTTTCTCGAATGATATTCTTTTCACTCAACTCTTTGTTTCCATTTGTATCTGTTTTTTTTTTTCTTCTGAATTCTCGAATTATGTTTTAAGGATAAGGTATAAAGTCATACACCCTTCAGCTTCCATGTTACGTGACAATTAGCTTTCTAACATTATATATTTATATAACAAAAACTTATCCGCAACAGGTTTTTATCCTTAACCATGCCAACTTATCATGGTTAAGTATTTTACTGAGGTGATAATACATTTATTTATTAATCACGGTTAAAAGGTAAGATGTTTATGTAAACAAACATAATTTATATATTTATTGATTTATTATAAATATTCGATGCGAGAATATTGGCATATAAAAGGAAAATAGAAATCTAGTGTTAAATCAAAACATGATTATTTTTACGATCCAAATCATGATTATTATCACGATCCATGTTAGTCAATGAATGGAAATTCTAATAAAGTTACCTTTAAGCAGGCATAAATCTGTCCTATAACGTGTTACAAATTTCCTTAGAACAATTATTTATATCAAACAATGGCATAGCCTCCTCACCGACGAACCGACCCGGTCATTCTTACACATAACGTTCGACACTTGAGAGATCATAATAGAAGAAAAGGAAATATAATTTTGGCACACCGGCCTCCACGTAAATAATTTGGCAAAAGCGGCAACGAATTGTGAGGACGTCTATGATATTTGGCTTAAAGTATATATATATATATATATATATATATATATATATATATATATATATATATATATATATATATATATATATATATATATATATATATGCATATCGCTTCGTATTTTACTCATATTTCGTAGATTTTGTATGCATAATGTAATAATTTGTGCTAATTCATGGTATTTTTATGTGTAGGAGTCACCGGAAGTAATGTTATACAAAAGTACACGATTTGAAGCAAAAAGAGAACAAAGGAAGAAAACCACCCTGGCTAGCGCCCAAGCCAGCGCGGCGCGCTGCCTAGAGCGCAAAAAACAGACGTGATTCTTTTGGGGCAACAACCCAGTGCCAGGCTAGCGCGACGCGCTTCCTAGATGCTGGGTGGTGGGAAAGTCTCCTACTTCGCTCGGGACTAGGTTTTTCGGCCCTTCACGCACCAAACTCGTATAAAAAGAAGTCTAAACCTATATTAGAGGGATATACGTAAGTTTGAGAGAAACACAAGCACGAAATATTCGGGTGCAAGGATTCTCAATTTTTCTTCATCTTTCTTAATATTTTCAACAATTCAAACACTTGTGAAAATATTTAACATTATCATGGGTGGCTAAGACCCATTAGTTATGGGGTTATGATTTAGCCATGAATATTGTTGTTCAAAGTTCACTTTTGCTTGATTTTAATTCGCTAATATATTATTGTTTCTTCAATTTTGTGTTTCATTGCATGATTGTCTGACAAACAATTAAGTTCTATCAACTATCTAAATTATGCTTGGGAAATCTACATTTAGATTAGAGAAGAGTTGAAGGGCATGATCTTAACTCTAAAGTTGGGAGCAAATTTGTGGCTAGAATAGGAATATACCTAATCACCATGCTTAATTTAATATCGGAATCTCAATGTGTTCTTGATCGACTGATTCCATAGCACTATAAGCGTTAATCTATCTTAAATAGGAGAGTAGTAATTAGGGAGAATGCTACGAGAGCAATAACTCTATTAATTAGCAACCATAAGCGAATTGTATGAAAAGGAGAGGTAATTTGAACATAATAGGATTGGTAAATCGATCACAACCCTGAAATGTTTATCTCTACCGAATTCTCACCAACCATTTCCTACTTGCTAAACTAGTTAATTGTTATATTCTCTACTTAGCTATAATCACACAATTCAACCTTGATTGACTCGACTGAATAACTATTAGAGTAAATTTAGTAGGTAGTTAAATACAAGTTTCTCTAAGTTTGACACACTATTAATCATTATATTACTTGTTGACCACGTATACTTGCGTGTGCATTTGGGAGAGACACATTTTTGGCGCCGTTACCGGAGACTTGAATATTGACTATTTTACTAGTTTTAACTTTAGTTGTTTAATCCGTCAAGTCTAACGTATTTTATTGGCTACTTTTCTCTTAGGAACTTTATTTGAATGCGAAGGGTCAGGAGCCAAGATAGACTTCAAGGCTTTGACCCCGAACCTGAGAGAACATTTCACATGAGGTTGAGAGAAGCAAGGGACACAGATAATCTTTAGGCACTTGTTCAACTACCTGTGGGAATGGAAGCCAAGCTACATATGGCAGTCCATGAGGTGGTGATTCCTAGCATTGTTAATATTACCTCAAACATCGTGAAGCCTAGAATCACAGGGCACTTTGAACTGAAACAGAGCATGATCCATCCGCTACATGCAAACGAGCAATTTGTGGGTAACTAAGTGAGGATCCACTCAACATATTCTAAACTTCAATGGGATTAATGACACTTATATCACTAATGGAGTCACCACGGACTACGTGAGGCTCACACTGTTTCCTTTCTCTATGTTGGGCAAAGCGAAGAGATGGTTGAAGGAGGAACTGGCTAGCTCTATTACATTATGGAATGACCCGGCTCGTAAGTTTTTGGTACCGGTCTTCCCTTCATGAAAAAATGCAAAGATCAAAAGTGAGATAGCCGCCTTTAAATACATGTCATGCGAGTCCTTATACTTATTTTTGGAGAGGTTGAAGGGGCTGCTTCGTGATTTTCCTCATCACAACAAAACTAATGAAGTGTTGGCTCATACCTTCATAGAAGGGCTACACCCAGAGACTAAGATTGTGGTAGACGGTGCATCAGGAGGCCATGTATTAGAGAAAAGCTTTGATGTGATTTATGCCTTGTTGAACAAATTCTGGAAAAGTAATCTTGATTGGCAAGAAAAGATGGGCAGACACACAGTCCATAACTCTGCATGAGTCCTTGAGTTAGAATTTGTTTCTGCATTATCAGCTCAGATTGCCACATTGGCCAACCAAGTCAATAAGATGACCTTAGTTATCAATAAGCAACAAGCTCAGCTAGTGTACAAGATTCAAGAATTTTATGAAGTTTGTGGAGAGGGTCATACGAGCGATCAATGCCTAGAAATTCAGAGTTTGTATGTTTAGTGGGTAATGCAAATCGAGGCCAAGAAAATAAATAAGAGAACACCTACAATCAGATTGAAGGAACCACCAAAACTTTTCGTGGGATGAAAATCAAGGTACTCAGAATCAGTATAGGCCAAAAGCTCCTCAACAACGACATAGACCACCGCAGGCTAAACAAACAAACAAACTCAATGAGTCATATTGAGGAGATGCTATAGAAAATGATGGTTGACCATCAGGCCCAATCGGCATCCTACTCAGCAGCCATTTAGAATCTAGAGCGACAAATGGGGCAACTTGCTAGTGCCTAAAATACCAGGCCAGCTAGGGCCTTTCCAAGTGACATTGAGGCTAATTCTAAGGCTCCTATTAATGATGTGCCACTGAGGAACGGGAGAGAATTAGAAGAAGTCCCATCAAAGAAGAGAAAGCAAGTGACTTTTAGTGAAAAACTAGCCACCAAAGAAGTAGAATCAGAAAATGCAATGGAGTTAGAAGAGCAAGTTGAGGAGGCTGTGGCAAAGTAACCACAACCAATAGTTGCTAAGCCACCACTTATGTTCCCTTAAATATTGCAGAAAGTGAAGGATAATGCAGCGTACAAGAAGTTCCTTGATATTTTGAAGGAGGTTGAGATTAATAAATTGTTGATAGACATCTTGCAAGAAGTGCCCAAATATGCAAAGTATATCAAAGACATAGTGAAGAATAAGAGAAGGTTAGACAAGTTCAATATTGTGGCACTCATACAAGAATGTAGTTCAATAATTCAAATCTATCTACCTCAGAAGTTGAAGGCTCCAGGTAGTTTCACTATCCAGATTTCGATTGTTAAGCACACAGTCGGGCAAGCTTGTGTGATCTTAGAGTGAGCATCAACTTGATGCCAATATCTGTCTTCAAGGAGTTGTGGTTGGGTGAACCGCGACAGACTACTGTGATCTTGCAATTGGCCGGTCGCTCCCTTACTACTCCAGAAAGTATGATTGAAGATGTGTTAGACCAAGTGGGTTCTTTCATATTCCTTGATGATTTCATTATCTTGGACTATGAGCCTAATTAGGAAGTCCCATTTATTATGGGGCATCCATTCCTAGTCATGGGTCAAGCTATTATTTATGTGTGTGAAGGAAAAATGAAAAAAATGAGAGTGGGCGATCGAGTGGAGGTCTTCAATGTTTACAAATCACTTAAATTGTTGGTCCACTATGAAGAGTTATCCATGATTTTTGTGGTGGGAGATTATGTGACCTCGGTGATACCTTATATGAGCCCCACAGACCCCCTTTAACGAGCTCTACTGGGGGGTGAAGAGGAAAGTGAAGACGAGTTGGTGGAAGAAATTAAGCAAGTCCTTAACATGGCCTGCAAGTATTTTCACGGGCTTGGGAGATTTGAGGAGTTGGATTGACCAGTTACACAGAATCCTCCTAAACCGTCTGTTGGAGAAGCTCTGAAACTAGAGCTCAAGCCTCTATCATCGCACATGCGCTATGCCTACTTTGGGAGTGTTAAAACATTACTAGTGACCATTTCATCCAACTTGACAAATTAACAAGAAGAAAAGTTGCTAAGGTCGCTTCGCGAGCACAAAAGAGCCATTGGTGGGCAATTGCTGATATTAAAGGAATTAGTCCTTCGTTTTGGCTGAATAAAATTCTTATGGAAGATGGACACCGCCCCAGTGTTAAGCAACAAAGGAGGTTAAATCCTATTATGAAGGAGGTCGTTAAGAAGGAAGTAATTAAGTGGCTTGATGCAGGTATCATCTTTACCATTTCTAAGAGTAATTGGGTAAAGCACAGTGTAATATGTGCCTAACAAGGGCAGGATGACTATTGTATAAATGATAAAAATGAGCTAATTTCTACTCGCAACGTGACGGAGTAGAGAGTCTGCATTGATTATACGAGGCTCAAAAAAGAAACCCGCAAGGACCAGTTCCCACTTTCATCCATTGACCAGATGTTGGACAGGTTGGCTGGGCATGAGTGCTGGTCACAACCCAAATCGATAGGCCGTGACAAGTGCTCAAGTGCTACCTATCGAACACCCCTAAGAATACGTCAAATATATAAATAAGTGTAGGTCATGCATAACATCTGGAAATAAACTACTGATTCATATGAACAACATACGTGATATGCCCAAAAGACATACACACACGNTCCATACTTGTTACATTATTTGTACTGACGTCCATATTGTCCGGGGGCCTGCGTTTCATGCCCGAAGGTGCAGGTAGACAGTTTGATGGTCCCCCATCTTAGGATCCTTGCTCAGCGAGAGTTGGTGTGTTGCATTTGATCCGGAGCTTCTATTGAGTTTTGGTACGAAATGTTTGTATACATATGGGTATGACGGGGCCAAGTCATGTCCTTTATATAGTTGTACACTCTGTTAGTGGTCTGTAGACAGTTATATATAGTTGGATAGTATCTGGCCTTGTCGGCTCGCACATCATATATATATATATATATATATATATATATGATGTGCGAGCCGACAAGGCCAGATACTATCCAACTATATATAACTGTCTACAGACCACTAACAGAGTGTACAACTATATAAAGGACATGACTTGGCCCCGTCATACCCATATGTATACAAACATTTCGTACCAAAACTCAATAGAAGCTCCGGATCAAATGCAACACACCAACTCTCGCTGAGCAAGGATCCTAAGATGGGGGACCATCAAACTGTCTACCTGCACCTTCGGGCATGAAACGCAGGCCCCCGGACAATATGGACGTCAGTACAAATAATGTAACAAGTATGGATGATACACCATGTGGAACTACGCCATAAGCAAACTGATATAAGCTCGGAAATGAGATGTTACATCCCGTATTTTTGTATGTTAAAATTTTGTCGTAAGTTCGGGAATGAGATTATTTTTGAATTATAAGTATTATGCTACTTTAACCAAGTGATAAGTAAATTTGTGAAGGTGAGTGGATAAGCGAATCGAAGAAAATGGGTTTTCGCCAAAGTTTGAGATTTTGAGAAAAAATACGGTCCGAGCTATAATACCCGGTATTTATGAACTAGTTCCATACAAGGTACCACACGACCATTTAGTAAGGTGTACAAAGTGTGTTAAAAGTGAGAAGTATTTTAAGTTATTTGAGATAATTCCTAATTATGTGGATAATTAGGTAATTATTGATTTTAGTGGAAGATTATCCATTAATTAAGATGTTGGTGGTTAATTGGTTGGAATGGATAAGCCCAATGTGGCAGCCACACATGAGCTACTAAGTGACTCTTAAGTCACTTTGCAAGGTGGTAACATTAAAGAGATAAGCATCTTATCTCATTCTTGGTGGAAAGATTCTATTAAGACTAACGACTACAAAATGAAAAAGCTTCAGCAAATTGAATTGATCTCTAAATTCACAAAATTAAAAAAGGGCTATGACTACAATGTACGAAGGAAGCTTCAAAGGTAGTACAAGAATATAATCAATTCACAAAAGAGAGCATATTGCAATTCACAAAAGAGAGTGAAAGAATATGATCAATTCAGGTAAATATCTTCAGCATGAGATTCATACGAAACTTATTAGCATAATAGCAACGAGATTTTGCGATTCTAAGGGAGTACAGTGCAATATTTCTCAAAAATATCATACGGATTCTCCCCTATTTCGACACGCCGTCACGTGTTTTCACAAAAGACGTGTGTTAGAGGAAGTTTCATGAGAATCAGTTCAAGTATGTTAAGGCTATCCATTCTTTCCTTTTGGTATGATCTATACGACACAAACAAAACGAGCAAATGCACAACTTCCATAAATGACTCTATTCATAGAAGTATTAGAGGTGCCTATGTTCTTGAATCCCCGTGTGTCTTATTATTACATCTTCTATTCATGGGTCTCCGAGGAATACGTAAGTAAAAAAAGTTTACTTCATGATATTACTCAAAGGCATAATGGTCTTATGACATTCCGAAAGATTTTATTGACATACTTCTCATGCATTGCATTCATTTATACATGTACATTGACCCATGAACAGAGAGAGTTATATATATATATATATATATATATATATATATATATATATATATATATATATATATATATATATATATATATATATATATATATATATATATATATATATATATATATATATATATATATATATATATATATATATATATATATATATATATATATATATATATATATATATATATATATATATATATATATATATATATATAGGATATGGGAAAATGTTACGGCATTATATATGCACCACCACCTGATCAGATAGTATACGTTGATGATGTTGTCCAAAGCGGCCGAGATGATATGATGGGATGCCCTTAGAGGCTAGATGATGTTACGAACGCATATACCCATGAATGGTATGGAATTTATATGCACGTGCATGAGATTATAAATACTTCATGATTTATAGAGCTATCCAGGCTTACAGGTCGAGTCTTTTACTCCATGTTTCTCCCATGTCCTTTATATACTGATTTACATGCCTTACATACTCGATACATTATTCGTACTGACATCCTTTCGTTGGGGACGTTGTATTCATGCTTGCAGGTATAGATAATCAATTTGACGATCCCTCATAGTAGACGAGGTTAGCATTCAACGAAGAATCAGTAAGACTCCACCACATCCGGAGCACAGCCGAGTCTACAAGTCATCGTGTTAGATTTTTGATATAGACTTATGGGTAGGCCAGTACCCTATCCCATTTGATGTCAAATAATCATAGAGGCTTTGTAGACAGAGTTTTATTTTGTACAGTATGTTAGAAGCCTTGACGGCCCATATGTATTCATGTTTTAAGGACGATGGTTCATTGATACAATGTTTGCCTACTTATAGCTACACATTAATGGAAAAGTTAAGTCAGAGGAACTCGATTTTCCATGATGTTTATGATGAGTAAATGTAAGAAAATGTAAGGTCTTTAGTAGATCATGTGTGTACTAATATATGTAAGTCTCTTGATAAGGATCCTTAAGGCATGAATATCTATCCACCCCTATGGTAAAAGGCAACGAGAGAATCAGAAGGTAGATACAAGTTTCAACAACTAAAACAAGAAAGGTGAAGAAGGGTACGAGGCACTCAACTAATGAATATTATCAGTATTTACAATTCAGGCAGAAAAACATAAGTATTTTAAGTTACCTCAAACTATAACAGAGGTATGTACAACTGGCCACACCCATCTCAGTTATGCCCTATGGGAGCTAATAGATATAGTTTAAGAGAAGAACGAGTTATCAGGACCCGGTTGGGGTTAGAGTAACCCAAAATGGTGAATGAATTATTTGTGTTAGTTGACATTTCGGAAGGATATTGTAAATGTGCTAGTATATCTCTTTGTGAGACACCTGGATAGTGCACTATAGAATATTAGATCTAGATATGAATACTAGAGATTTCAAGAAAAAACAAGTTCAAAGACAGACATTGGAATCTTGGAAGGGACAAATATTACCTTAGTATGGCTCTTGTCCCTAATAGAGCGAGATTATTAGGCAACCCTGTGATGACCCAAAAAGGGGTCATCTTATGTGCATCTAATTTGGACTGTGTTTCGAGGCCCGAAAGCCTCCATTAATCTCACCTCAATGTGCGTGCGCAGCCCGGGCGCGTAGCCGAGAAGCCTTTATGTGAAAACGTGATTTAAGAGTTAAATTTTGGTAATTAATTGAATAAAGTTGACTTTGATAAACATTTCTCGTAAACGGACCCGGATTCGTGATCCGACTGTCCCGGAAGGTCCGTAGGAAAATATGGGACTTGGGCGTATGCCCGGAATCGAATTCCGAGGACCCAAGTCCGAGAAATGAATTTTTAAAGAAAATTATTTTATGAAAATATTAAAGGCTTATGAAAATGAACCTTGATGTGAAACCTGCGTTGCCGGGCCCGTATTATGAATTCGGAGCTCGGAGCAGGTTCAATATGTGTTATTCAAGCTATCTGTGAAATTTGGTAAGAAACGGACTTGATTTGATTTGTTTCGGATCAAAATGAGGAAATTGGAGTTAATGAAGTTTTGAGGTTTTTAAAGAATTTAAAATTTGGCTTGAAAGGTGAGTTTATGTTCCAGAGGTCCGATTGATATTCCGAGACCAGGAATAGTTCCGTTGTGCCATTTATAACTTGTCTGCAAAATTTTAAGTCATTCCGAGTAGTTTAGGCTGGTTCGGCGCGTTGAAGTGAATTCTAGAATTTCAAGTTCTTAAGTTTTGATTCAATTTGGTTTTGGGGTTGAATTCTGAGTTTCGTTGTTGTTTTCCATGTTCCGAAGTTCGAGCGAGTCTGTATAACGAATACAGACTTGCTGGTGCTTTTGGACGGGGTCCCGAGGGGCTCGGGTGTTTTTTGGACCTCCGGGAGCTAAGTTAGAAAACCGGAAATTTCTACCATCTGGTTTCCTTCTCTGCGATCGCAGAAGGTGGGTTGCAATCGCGGAGAAGGATTTTGCTGGGCTGTTGATTGTTTTATGCGATCGCAGCTTCCCCTTTGCGATCGCAGAGGTCTGGGTTCCACATCTTCGCGATCGCATCCCGTTTCTTGCGATCGCAGTGAGTCGAATCTGGGCCGGGTCAGTTTGTTCTTCGCAATCGCATCCTGTTTCTTGCAATCGCCGTGAGTCGCATCTGGGCCGGGTGAGTTTGTTCTTCCCGATCGCAGGACCTCTGCCGCGATCGCAGAGGTCTGGCCAATTGGCCTTCGCGATCGTAGGACCTCTGCCGCGATCGCAGAGGTCTGGCCAGTTGGCCTTCGCGATCGCAGGCACCTTGTCACGATCGCAGTGAAGGAATCCCTGGGCAGTTTTATAAAATACGGGACTTAGCCTTGATCCTCCATTTTCATCTTCCTCTTCAAGATTTTAGAGAGCTTTTCAAGGGACCTTCCACCACTGTTATTGAGGTAAGTAAATTCCATAGTTTTACTAGTTTCAAACACTAATTCCTAGTTATATTCACTACTAAATTATCTAAAATCATAGAATTAGGTAGTAATTATAGGGTTCTTGAGGATTTTGTAATTTTCCATTTTAGGCCATGAAATCAAGTAGAAATCACACCTTAATGATCCTTAGGCTATAGGTGAGTGATCCCTTCGAGAATTTTCGAAATTTGACCATGAGAGGCCGGGGTTGGAAATTGGGAATTCTTCAAGAATAGCGATTTTATTGAATAANNGAGGGGTAGATTCGACACGAGGTGAGTCTCCTTTCTAACCTTGTAAGAGGGAACTTTCCCCATAGGTGATGTATATGCTATGAGTAACTTGTTTGGGGGATACGTACGCGCCAAGTGACGAGAGTCCGTACGTAGCCGCTATTATTGTTATGTCCGGGTAGATAGGCCCACATCATGCCTTGTATGTTTTTCCTGTAATGCCTTAAATATGTTTTTCTTGTAATGCCTGATATGTTTTTCTTTGTAATTCTTCATATGATTTATTGCAATGCCATATGTACTACTAAATTATGTTTTGCATCGCGTTATTCTTCTGAGGCTTTATTGAAAAGAAATTTTGAAATATATGGGATCGGGCCGTACGCCACGGTAGTGTTGAAAGTAATTGAAATATATGGGATCGAGCCGTACGCCACGACAGTGTTGAAAGGAAATTGAAAAATATGGGATCGGGCCGTACGCCACAACATTGTTGAAAGAATATTGAAATGAATATGGGATCGGGCCGTACGCCACGGCGAGTGTAGAAAGTACCTTATGGGAGCGGGCCGTACGCCACGGCGGATCTAAGAATTTGTGATTATTGTTTCATTCGGTGGGCTTACTTTTGAAAGTGCTTTATTGTTCAAGTTCAGTAACAGTTTGGATTCTTCTGCTTCTAGTATATGTACTCGTTGCTTACTTCCCTAACATGCCTACTGTCTTTCATCATATTCTATCATATGTTATTACTTCTGGACCTTAGTGAGTATCGAGTCGACCTCTCTTCACTACTTCTTCGAGTTTAGGCGGGATACTCACTGGGTACATATTTATTTAATATGTACTCATGCTGCACTTTCTTTTCTTTTCTGTACTTGACTGTACAGGTCCGGAGGCTGGCACGTCTGATTATCAGGCCGGTGCTGGATATCGATAGCATGGTCACACTTCACGGTGAGCTGCTTTCTCGGCGACTTTCTAGCAGCACCCTGGAGCTCTTTTGTTGTATTTCTCTGTCCATTTCATTCAGATGGAGACTCTGTATATGTTGTAGTCATTGTATATTCAGTAGTTGCCCATGACACTCGTGACACTAGTTCCTGGCACACACGCGTAGTGTATATTTATATATATATATATATATATATATATATGTATATATTTGGGATTTTGGGATATATATTCATGTGTATGTTATATCTCGGCTTTGTATCTACGATGACTTACTTTCGCTCAAGGCTCGTATCATGTTAGTTGTTATAACTGGTAATCTCTGACTTGTTTAATTAGATGGGATGGGTATAACTTGGTGTGATTTGCATTGGCTTGCCTAACCCCGTCGTTGGGCTCCATCACGACTCGGATTAGGATTCTTTGTCGTGACAACGTGGTATCAGAGCACTAGGTTCACGTAAGTCTCACGAGTCATGGGCAGGACCAGTAGAGTCTTGTGGATCGGTACAGAGACGTCTGTACTTATCTTCAGGAGGATACGGGGTGTTAGGAAACTTCCCTTTATTCATATCCTGTCGTGCAATCTATGATGTACTCAAACTTATTCTTCTATTCTCTCACAGATGGTGAGGACGCGTGCATCCAATATTCCTAGTCCGGGAGAGGCCGCTGCCCCGGCTGCCCAAGGTCGGGGTAGAGGCAGGGGACGAGGACGTCCCAGAGCTACGCCAGTGGCACCACCAGAGGACCCTATTATAGAGGAGCAGGATGAGGTGCCTCCAGTAGCACCTGCTCTAGTGTATTTGATAACGGGGCCAGGCTTCCAAGAGGATATGGTCCGTATGCTGAGATTCATGGACACTATGTCTCAGGCTTGTTTATTTCCAGCCGACCCTGCTACTTCGCAGGCGGGAGGGGGAATCCAGACTCCTACCGCTCAAGCCATAGGTCAGGCAGCAGCAACACGTCATACCCTGGGCACACCGCCCGTGGGAGGAGTTCAGCCCGTAGTAGCAACCCCAGAGCCCATGCCAGTTACAGAGGGTGACCAGCAGAAGATGTTGGATAGATGGACCCGACTTTGCCCTCCAGTCTTCGGAGGTGAGCGGGGAGAGGATGCTCAGGATTTTATTGATAGGTGCAGGGACAGACTGCACAACAAGAGGATTTTGGAGTCCCGTGCAGTGGATTTCACCACATTTCAGTTAGAGGGTAGAGCTCGAAGGTGGTGGCAGTCATATATTCTCAGAAGGCAAGCAGATTCCCCTCCTGTAACTTGGGACCAATTCACTCAGTTATTTCTAGATAGATACATTCCACCTTCTGAGAGGGAGGAGCTACGGGGTCAGTTTGAGCGACTAGAGCAAGGGTAGATGTCAGTGACTGATTATGAGGCTAGATTTTCCGAGTTGTCTCGCCATGCCCTTATGATATTGCCTACTGATGCCGAGAGGGTGCGGCACTTTGTGGCAGGCTTGCATCCAGGTATTAGGGCCTCTATGGCCAGAGAGGTAGAGATGGGTACCCCATACCAGCTTGTAGTCGAGATAGCTCGACGAATTGAGGGTTACCGTATGAGGAGCAAGGAGCAGGGTCATCCAGGTCAGCACGACAAGAGGGCCAGGTTCTCGGGTGACTTCAGGGGTGCTCCATCTAGGGGTAGAGGTCAGCTCGGAGGCGGCAAGTTCAGTAGGCCTTCGTGTTCAGCACCTCCACTATCTCCCAGAGGTATTTCAGCGAGGCCTCAGCTCGGAGCTATGCTAGAGCGTTCCTGTCATCCCCCAGCCACCCAGGGTGCACCCAGCGGCTATTCCAGTCACCAAAGGTTGTTTCGAGTGTGGAGAGCCGGGTCATACGTGGAGGTTTTTTCCCAAGTATTGGGGCAAGACAGTGCAGCAAAGTTATCAGCCTAGGAGTTCAGCACTAGCAGTCCGGCCGCCTCGAGGTGGAGGACAGGTCGGCAGGGGTCGTCCTAGAGGGGGAGGCAACTCAGGAGGAGGTCAATTAGTTCCTGTTCACTCTGGGGGAGGTCGGCAGGGGTCGTCCTCAGCCAAATTTTATGTCATTCCGGCCAGATCAGATGCAGTGGCCTCAGACGCCGTGATCACAAGTATTATCTCAGTAAGTGGTAGGGAGGCTTCGGTACTATTTGATCCAGGATCCACGTATTCGTATGTATATGTACTATTTGCTCATTTTCTGGATATCCCTCGTGAGTCCTTGTGTTCTCCTATATATGTGTCCACTCCTGTGGAAGATTCTGTGGTGGTAGACCGGGTCTACCGGTCTTGTGTGGTCACTTTCTACGGTCTCGATACCAGAGCAGATCTTTTATTGCTGGATATGATTGATTTTGAGGTTATCCTAGGCATGGATTGGCTATCTCCTTATCATGATGTGCTAGATTGCCATGCCAAGACAGTCACTTTAGCCATGCCGGAGTCGCCTAGACTAGAATGGAGAGGTTCTTCAGTTAGTGCCTCCAGCCGGGTCATTTCTTTCATAAAGGCTCGGCATATGGTCGAGAAGGGTTGTTTGGCATACCTTGCTTATGTGCGGGACACTACCCCCGAGTCTCCTACCATTTATTCAGTGCCTGTTGTTCGAGAGTTCCCGAATGTGTTTCCTTCGGATCTTCCAAGCATGCCTCCAGATCGAGATATTGACTTCTGTATTCATTTGGCCCCAGATACTCAGCCTATTTCCATTCCCCATTATCGTATGGCTCCTAAGGAGCTAAAAGAGTTAAAGGAGCAGCTTGAAGAGTTGTTGGCCAAGGGGTTCATCAGGCCGAGTGTATCACCGTGGGGTGCTCCAGTCTTATTTGTGAAGAAAAAGGACGGGTCTATGCGGATGTGCATTGACTATCGCCAACTAAATAAAGTGACCATCAAGAATAAGTATCCTCTGCCGCGCATCGATGATTTGTTTGATCAGTTACAGGGTGCTCATGTGTTTTCCAAGGTTGACTTGAGATCGGGTTATCATCAGCTGAGGATTCGGGCTTCAGATGTTCCGAAGACTGCATTTCGTACCAGGTATGGCCATTATGAGTTCTTGGTGATGTCCTTTGGTTTAACTAATGCCCCTACAACCTTCATGGACTTGATGAATAGGGTATTCAGGCCGTATATTGATTCCTTCGTCATTGTCTTCATTGATGACATCTTGATTTATTCGCGAAGCCTGAGTGAGCATGAGCAGCACTTGAGAGTTGTGCTCCAGACCTTGCGGGAACAGAAGTTGTATGCTAAGTTCTCCAAGTGTGAGTTCTGGTTAGATTCCGTGGCATTTTTGGGGCATGTGGTATCCGGGGAAGGTATCAAGGTTGATCCTCAGAAGATTGAGGCGGTTCAGAGTTGGCCGCGTCCTACTTCAGCTACAGAGATCAGGAGTTTCTTGGGCCTAGCAGGCTATTATCGCCGATTTGTGGAGGGGTTCTCCTCTATTGCATCCCCACTGACCAGATTGACTCAGAAGAATCTCCCATTTCGGTGGTCCGAGGAGTGTGAGGCGAGCTTTCAGAAGCTCAAGCCAGCTTTGAACTCAGCACCAGTTCTGTCATTGCCTTCCAGTTCTGGGATGTATACTGTGTATTGCGACGCTTCACGCGTCGGGTTGGGGTGTGTGCTGATGCAGGATGGCAGGGTTATTGCTTATGCTTCGCGACAGCTGAAGGTTCATGAAAAGAA
>ML290287.1:0-18590 GCA_005239495.1 Nicotiana undulata | reverse complement strand
TTGGACCTTTCAGAGCCTCGTCGAGTTTTGGCTCATGTAGTCGCTCAGTCTTCATTATTGGGGGAGATTAAGGCTCGACAGTTTGATGATCCCTGCCTTGTAGAGCTTCGGGATGCAGTGGTCCATGGCAGGGCCAAGGAGATTACTGTGGGCGAGGATGGTGTCTTGAGACTCCAGGGCCGTTTATGTGTTCCTAATATTGATGGCTTGAGGAAGAGAATTTTGGAAGAGGCCCACAGTTATCGGTATTCTGTTCATCCGGGTGCGACGAAAATGTACCGTGATTTGAAGCAGCACTACTGGTGGAGGCGGATGAAGAAAGATATAGTGCAGTTTGTGGCTAGGTGTCTCAATTGTCAGCAGGTCAAGTACGAGCACTAGAGGCCAGGAGGCTTGTTTCAGTAGATGCCCATTCCTAAGTGGAAATGGGAGCGCATTACCATGGACTTTGTGGTTGGGTTGCCTTGAACTTTGCGGAAGGTTGACGCGGTTTGGGTCATTGTGGATAGGTTGACCAAATCAGCGAATTTCATTCCTGTGGCTACTACTTATTCTACGGAGAGGCTGGCCCATATTTATGTTCTGGAGATATTCCGGTTGCACGGTGTGCCGGTGTCCATTATATGAGATCGAGGTCCTCAGTTCACCTCGCACTTTTGGAGAGCATTGCACAGTGAGATGGGCACTCAGATAGATCTGAGCCCAGCATTTCAGCCTTAGACTGATGGTCAGTCGGAGCGTACAGTTCAGATTTTGGAAGATATGCTCAAGGCTTGTGCGATTAATTTTGGCGGTCAATGGGACCAGTTCTTGCCTTTGGCAGAGTTTGCATACAATAACAGTTATCAGTCCAGCATCGAGATGGCTCCATTCGAGGCTTTATATGGTCGGCGATGTCGTTCTCCGATTGGGTGGTTTGAGCCTGGCGAGGCCAAGCTATATGGTACAGATCTGGTGAGAGATGCCTTGGAAAAGGTGAAGATTATTCAGGAAAGGCTCCGTACAGCTCAGTCCAGACAGAAGAGTTACGCGGATCAGCGGGCGCGTGATGTAGCATTTATGGAGGGAGATAAGGTTATGTTGAAGATTTCGCCGATGAAGGGCGTTATGAGATTCGGGAAGAGGGGCAAGCTGAGCCCCAGGTTTATAGGCCCTTTCGAGGTGTTGAGGCGAGTCGGGGAGGTTGCTTATGAGCTCGCTTTACCTCCCGCCTTATCGAGAGTTCATCCGGTATTTCATGTATCCATGCTCCGGAGATATCATGCCGATTTCTCTCACGTGATTGATTTCAGCACTATTCAGTTAGATGAGAAGTTGGGCTTCGAGGAGGAGCCAATCGCTATTATTGATAGGCAGGACCACCAGCTGAGGTCTAAGAGAATTTCTGCCATGAAGGTCCGGTAAAGGGGCCAACCAGTCGGTGAGGCGACTTGAGAGTCCGAGGAGAACATGCGGAGCAGGTATCCACAGCTATTCGGCACTTCAGGTACGACTCTACGTCCGTTCGAGGACGAACGTTTGTTTTGGAGGGGGAGATTATGATGACCCAAAAAGGGGTCATCTTATGTGCATCTAATTTGAACTGTGTTCCGAGGCCCAAAAGCCTCCATTAATCTCACCTCAATGTGCGTGCGCAGCCCGTGCGAGTAGCCGGGAAGCCTTTATGTGAAAACGTGATTTAAGAGTTAAATTTTGGTAATTAATTGAATAAAGTTGACTTTGATCAACATTTTTGGTAAACAGACCCGGATCCGTGATCCGACGGTCCCGGAAGGTCCGTAGGAAAATATGGGACTTGGGCGTATGCTCAGAATCGAATTCCGAGGACCTTATTCCAAGAAATGAATTTTTAAAGAAAATTGTTTTATGAAAATATTAAAGGCTTATAAAAATGAACCTTGATGTGAAACCTATGCTGCCGGGCCCGTATTATGAATTAGGAGCCCGGATCAGGTTCAATATGTGTTATTCAAGCTATCTGTGAAATTTGGTAAGAAACGATTTTGATTTGATTGGTTTCGGATCAAAATGAGGAAATTGGAGTTAATGAAGTTTTGAGGTTTTTAAAGAATTTGAAATTTGGCTTGAAAGGTGAGTTTATGTTCCCGAGGTCCGATTGAAATTCCGAGACTGGGAA
The DNA here is from genome assembly GCA_005239495.1 of Nicotiana undulata. Lineage (NCBI taxonomy): Eukaryota > Viridiplantae > Streptophyta > Magnoliopsida > Solanales > Solanaceae > Nicotiana > Nicotiana undulata. The sequence continues at coordinate 16,453 of ML290287.1, read as the reverse complement.
TAGTTCCGTTGTGCCATTTATAACTTGTCTGCAAAATTTGAAGTCATTCCGAGTAGTTTAGGCCGGTTCGGCGCGTTGAAGTGAATTCTAGAATTTCAAGTTCTTAAGTTTTGATTCAATTTGGTTTTGGGGTTGAATTCTGAGTTTCGTTGTTGTTTTCCATGTTCCGAGAGTTCGAGCGAGTCCGTATCATGAATACATACTTTCCGGTGCTTTTGGACAGGGTCCCGAGGAGCTCGGGTGTGTTTTGGACCCCCGGGAGCTAAGTTAGAAAACCAGAAATTTCTGCCATCTGGTTTCCTTCTCTGCGATCGCAGAAGGTGGGTTGCCATCGCGGAGAAGGATTTTGCTGGGCTGTTGATTGTTCTATGCGATCGCAGCTTCCCCTTTGCGATCACAGAGGTCTGGGTTTCACACCTTCGCGAGCGCATCCCGTTTCTTGCGATCGCAGTGAGTCGCATCTGGGCCGGGTGAGTTTGTTCTTCGCGATCGCATCCCCTTTCTTGCGATCGCAGTGAGTCGCATCTGGGCCGGGTGAGTTTGTTCTTCGCGATCGCATCCCCTTTCTTGCGATCGCAGTGAGTCGCATCTGGGCTGGGTGAGTTTGTTCTTCTCGATCGCAGGACCTCTGCCGCGGTCACAGAGGTCTGGCCAGTTGGCCTTCGCGATCGCAGGACCTCTGCCGCGATCGCAGAGGTCTGGCCAGTTGGCCTTCGCGATCGCAGGACCTCTGCCGCGATCGCAGAGGTCTGGCCAGTTGGCCTTCGCGACTTTAAGCATATACTCTCTTGTTGTCTCAAGTCCTATCACTTCTCGTCTCTTCCTTCACTTGACTATAGACTCTGTAACACTGTCATATTTATTATTATTTTTTCTACAGTTGTCATCCATGTATCACATCTTACTCATAATGATTCATTAACTCTCTTTTTATTTCCTATTAACATCTATGTCTATTACTTTATTTGAAAACTCGAACAAGACATTCTTTGCTTTTAGCTCCCCTTTCTCCATCCATTGGCTCTTCGAATTGCCTAACATTCTTTCCCCATTAGGGACGGGAGATATTTATCCCTTCAAGGCTTCCGGTGCCTATCTTTGTAGTACTCGTATCTAGCTGTACTATTTTAGAGTGCACTATCTGGGTGTCTCACAAGGATATCTATTAGAACATTTGCAATATCCTTCAGAAAAGACAACTAACGCAAACAATCCATCCACCATTTTGGGTCACTCTAACCCTAGTCAGATCCTGATATCCGTCCTTCTCTTATACTACTTCTGTTAGCTCCCATAGGGCATAACTGAAATGGGTGCGACCAATTGTACATACCTTTGTTACTGTTGAATATAACTCAAATGCTTATATTTCTCTGTCTGATTTGAAAATACTGATAATCTTCATTAACTGGTTGCCTCGTACCCTTCTTTACCTTGCTTCTTTTACTTGTTGAACTTGCATCTAGCTTCTAAATTTCTCATTGCTTTTCACCATATTGGTGGATAGATATCCTTTCCCTAAGGCTCCTTATTAAGAAGCTTACATCATTTAGTACACACATGATCTACTGAAGACCTCACATTGACTCATCATAAACATCATGCAAAATCGAGTTCCTCTAGATAACTGAGCTCTACCACACGATCTAGAGTAAAAACACAGAGTGACAGTCCTAAATGCCCTGTAACCTCATGCTTATAAGTGTGGTGCACGACACAACCATAAGCAAGACTCTACTAGACACGGTTTGTAGATTCCCTAGGATAGAGCTGCTCTGATACCACTTCAGTCACGGCCCAAACCGATGGGGCACGATGGGCACCCGACACCTTACTCAACCGAGTATCTTTTCATGTCATACTTTCATAGATAACTGAGACGGAAGGCTGCTGTGGGATAAGTAGAATACAACATGTGATACTAACTTATACATAAGACATACGGGCCTATAAGACCAAAATTGTCACGACCCAAATTCCAAACCCTCGGGATCGTGATTGCTAGGCAAGCCAATGTTCTAACTTAACTAACCTTTTCTTTTAAAAGTTTACTTGAACACAATATAACAATTTAAAATAAAAAGGAAATCTAATAATTTCCAATAAATGCAATCAGGAATAATATTAGATAAAACGAAACGAACCACGAATTAATACTAAATATATAACTATCCAGGATCTGGTGTCACAATTTACGAAATACTAAAGAATACTACAAGCATTTGGCTGAAATAAATATATATCTGTTTTGAGTGAATAAGAACATCAATCTAAATAATAAAGAGAAGACTCCAGGAATCTGCGGACTCCAGCAAATCTACCTCGTGTATCCGTGCGAATTGTATCAACTAGTACTTCAACTTAGTTCTGGCAGGTACCTGGATCTGCACAAGAAATTCAGAGTGCAGTTTTAGTACAACCGACCCCATGTACTGGTAACTTCCAAGCCTAACCTCGACGAAGTAGTGATGAGGCTACGATGGGGCATTTATAATATCACCTGTGTACAACGTATTATAAAACAAGAAGGAAATTCTAAACTAAATAACAAAAATTTGTAGCAATTAATAAAATAACTCATATAATTTTTCCAGATCAGAGCTATAACCAATCCTCAAAAAAATTTCGAGTTTCGATTTAAAATAACTGTAAGTGCAGAGTATGAGAAACAATAGATTAAAACAATAAGTTTTCCAAACTTTATGTTTAAAATCAGTAAAACATGAATATCCTCCCTCATTTCTCCTTGTTGCGGCTCGCAACTCGCTCCTACCTATCCGCCCTTATTCCTCCTCCCTATATATATGTCACCCTTATTTCTTCTGTTAAGGCGTGCAACCCGATCCCACTTGTCCATCCTTATTGCTCCATGTTGCGGTGTGCAGCACGCTCCCACCAGCCAGTTACATTTCACTATTTATAATAAAAGGGTTCCACAAATTAGATCAGAGTCTTTCAAAATATTTATGTCTCAGCAAAAAAAAAAGTGCAATTAAGAAACTTCACCAATTATTAAGTAAACATGAATATTCTCCCTTGTTTCTCCTTGTTAAGGCGTGCAACCCGATCCCACCTATCCACCCTTATTAGTCTTCAAAATATATCACCCTAATACCTCCTGTTGCGGAGTGCAACCCGATCCCACCTGTCCACCTTTATTTCTCCTTGTTGAGCGTGAAACCCACTCTCACCAGACAATCACATCTCTTTATTTAACAAAAGGGTTCCACAAATTAGATCAGAGCATTTCACAATATTTTTGTCTCAACAATTGTAAACAGAAAGCTGTAATATTCATAAACTTCATCAATTATCATTTCACAATGAAACCAACGAAAATATATAGTAAAAACACTGTCAACTAGCTCACCCTTTTTATGTATGACAATGAAACCAAGGGAACAACCAACACTTCCAAAATACTTGAAACAATACTTAACAACAAGTTGACGAAAACAAGTGGACATGGAGGCATCAAAATCATGAAGACAATTAAGCCAGGAATCAAACAAATTAGGAATAGGGAAGGGGTCATGTTCAATAGATAGTTTGGTAGTGCATAAATACTCGTCACCTTACCTATACACCACACACATGCAATTTCACATAGCATTTAAGTTGGGATTCCTATTCCCTCAAGTCAAGGTTAAACCGAACACTTATCTCGATCTCACAAGCAACTCACTACTCAACACAACTTTTCCTTTAGAATTTACCTCTAACCCGCTCGAGTCTAATCACAATTGGTTCAATATCATTAATCATTGCTAAAGGTATTAACTTTAATGAAAAACTATGGTTTTCCTATGTTTTCTTATTACAATACAAAAATCGACCTCGGGCCCGCTTGGTCTAAAGTCGAGGTTAGGACCAAACGTTTACCCATTCTCCCCCAAGCCCGCAATCACAATTGGTTTAGGAATTCGACCTCAATTAGAAGTCTAAATTCCCAAATTTCAAAATTTCTAAGTTCTACCCAATAATTTCAATTTTTACTACGAAAACTCTAGATTCTAGGTTGAAATCTTGTTAAAAGTTGTTAAGGATTGAAAGGAATTAGTTAGAGATCACTTACTAATGATTTGGAGAAGTTTGGGTCTTTGAAAAATTACCTATGGAAGTTTAGGGTTTGAGAGAATTGAAAAATGGGTGAAAATCCCGTCTAAAATCTCACTTAACAGGTTGCAGTTATAGAAAATGCGAACTTGAAAATGCGGCCACATGTCGCAAATCCGAACTGTGGCATGGTGCTGCTGTTATCGCAAATGCGAACTGTTGTTCGCAAATGCGGCCCCTTCTCTAGTCGCAAATGCGACATTGAGACTCGCAGATGCGAAGGTCCCTTCCCATCCACTGATCGCAAATGCATGGCTAACATTTGCGAGCCAGACATCGCAAATGCGACGTCTGCAGACTTGAAGCACACTAGAAAAATTCCTTAAGTCTAAATCACTTCGTAGCCTATCCAAAACTTATCCGAGCCCTCGGAGCTCCAAACCAAACATGCACGCAAGTTTAAAGACATCATACTGACTTGCTCGTGCGATCAAATCATCAAAATAACATCAAAACTACGAATTTAACCTCAAAACTCATGTTTTTCTCAAGAACACTTCAATTTCACTATTTTCTCAACCGGACATCCGAATCACGTCAAATCAACTTCGATTCTCACCAAATTTCATAGATAGGACTTAAATATCATAACGAACCTGTATCGGGATCCGGAACCAAAATACGGGCCCGCTACAAATGATTTCACACATTAATTTATTTCATTATTTCATTAAAAATCCAGCAAAACAATTTTCTCAAAAATTGATTTCTTAAGCTAGGGACCTCGAAATTAAATTCTGGGCATACGCCCAAGTCCCATATTTTACTGCGGACCTCCCGGGATTGTCGAAACACAAATCCTATTTCGTTTACTCAAAATGTTGACCAATGTCAACTAAAACCAAATTGTAATTCTAAAAATTACTATTTCTATATTTTCACATAAAAGCTTTTTGGATTCACGCCGAGACTGTGCACTCAAATCGAGGAGACTAAATTAAAGTCTTTGAAGGCCAATGAGCCCGGAATGATGTCTAAATTCATAAGATGTCCCCCTTGGGTAATCACAATTTCCACCTCTAAATCAAATGTTCGTCCTCGAACGGACATAAAATATTACCTGAACTGGAAAACNAATGGAACAAAGGGGGGGGGGGGGGGGGTATCTACTCTGCATGTTCGACTCGGACTCCCAAGTATCTGCCTCAGCAGGGTGATCTCTCTACTGCACTCGAACAGAAGGGTAACTTTTTGATCTCAACTGACGAACCTGCCGGTCTGAAATGGCTACCGACTCCTCCTCATAAGTCAAATCCTTGTCCAATTGGACATAACTGAAATCTAACACGTGGGACTGGTCACCATGATTCCTGAGCATAGACACATGGAATACCGGATGAACTGAGGATCACCCTAGAGGCAACGCAAGTCTATAAGCTACCTCCCCCACTCTATCAAGAATCTCAAATGGGCTGACACCTAGGGATCAACTTGCCCTTCTTCCCAAATCTCATAACACCCTTCATGGGCGATGCCCGAAGTAATTCCTTCTCTCCAACCATGAATTCCACATCACGAACTTTACAGTCGGCATAACTCTTTTGCCTAGACTGAGGTTTACGAAGTCAATCCTGTATTATCTTGACCTTGTCCAAGGTTTCCTGAACTAAGTCTGTACCCAATAACTGAACCTCTACAGGTTAAAACCATCCAACTGGCGACCTGCACCGTCTACCATATAATGCCTCATAGGGAGCCATCTGAATGCTCTACTGGTAGCTATTGTAGGCAAACTCCGCTAACAACAAGAATTGATCACAAGAACCTCCAAAGTCAATAACACAGGCGCAAAGCATGTCCTCCAAAATTTGAATAGTACGTTCGAACTGCCCGTCCGTCTAAGGATGGATTGCTGTGCTCAATTCAACCCATATACCCAACTCACGCTGAACTGACCTCCAAAAGTGAGAGGTAAACTACGTACCCCGATCAGAAATGATAGACACGGGCACACCGTGAAGGAGAACAATCTCTCGAATATACATCTCTGCCAACTGCCCTGAAGTATAAGTACTTGCCATTGGAATGAAATGTGTTGATTTAGTCAGCCTATCCACAATAACCCAAACGACGTCAAACTTCCTCTGAGTCTGTGGGAGTCGAAGAATGAAGTCCACAGTGATACACTCCCACTTCCACTAAGAAATCTCTATCTGCTGGAGCAAACCACCGGGTCTCTAATGCTCAAACTTTACCTATTGGCAATTCAAACGACGAGCCACATAAGCAACAATATCTTTGTTCATCCTTCGCCACCAATAATGCTGTTGCAGGTCTTGGTACATCTTGGCAGCACCCTGGTGAATAGAATACTTAGAACTGTTAGCCTCTTCAAGGATCAACTCACGAAGCCCATTAACATTAGGCACACATATACGACCCTGCATCCTCAAAACACCGTCATTTCAAACTGTAACCTTCTTGGCACCACCATGCCGAACTGTGTCCCTAAGGACCATCAAATGGGGATCATCCTCCTGCCGATCTCAAATACGCTCAAATAAAGAAGACCGAGTGACTATACAAGCTAAAACACTGTTGGGCGAAATATCCAACCTCACGAACTGGTTAGCCAAAGTTTGAATGTCTGAAGCTAATTGTCTCTCACCGACTGGAATAAATGCAAGGCTGCCGATACTCACCGCCTTCCTACTCAATGCATCGGCCACCACATTGGCCTTCCCCAAATGATACAATTTAGTGATGTCATAATATTTTAGTAACTCTAACCATGTCCTCTGTCTCAAATTAATATCATCTTGCTTGAACAAGTACTGGAGAATACGATGATTCGTGAAAACCTCACACACCCATAAAGATAGTGCCTCCAAATCTTCAAGGCGTGAACAATGGCTGCCAACTCTAAGTCTTGTACAAGGTAATTCTTCTCATGAACTTTCAACTGCCGAGACGCATATGCAATCACCCGGCCCTCCTACATAAATACCGCTCCAAGCCCAACATGGGAAGCGTCAGAATATACCATGAAAGCTCCTGAACCTGATGGTAACACCAACACCGGTGCTAAAATTAAGGCTTCCTTGAGCTTCTGAAAGCTCGCCTCACACTCGTTCGACCATTTAAATGGAACACTCTTTTGGCTCAATATGATCTTAATAATTGTTCATAGTCAGTTACAGAATCATCAAATAACTTCACGTTAACAATAATCTCCCTTCAAACCTTCACAATACTGATAACGAGACGTGATGCATGTAGAGCTCATAATTATTTACCCGAATTAACGTGTCATCCTCGTAGGTTAAAGCTCAATAATTACATTACAAATTTGGCAAATTATGCACAGATGATTTTAGACAAAAAATTTCAAATAAACCTAACATGCATGACTCCCTATTAGTACTATAGTATTTTTAATTTCACAAAGGAGAATTTAAATACAAGAATTTTTCATCACAAGGATCTCGTCTTTATATAACTTCCACTGCGACTCGTAGCCCGATTTAAACATATCAAATCATATTAAAATGCGAGGATCTCTCCCTCAAATTCTGAGTCACAAGTAATATGCATATCGTGCCAATCGAAACATTCCATTTTATTCTTTTAAATATTTCTTGTTAAACAAAATTATAACACGTAATGATAGACATATCTATCTCCATAGAATCTCCCAATACGAGTATTCACATAAGTAGATTCCAGGGTTACAAAGCTCACCCATGAGTGGAGCATATTAGGAGGACTTTCACATATACTCATAACCGAATCAAGTTAAGGATTGTCACTTTATAATAACTAAAGATTGTACTTGTAATGACACCATCTGGTGTAGCGACCTTAGCCATACCATAGAAAATATATCAACAGGCTGGGTCTCCACCTCTAGGATTCTAACCTCCACCTTCGACATTCTAACCCCTTTCCCCTAGATGGTCATGTAAGTTGAGTTGTAACTGCAATGGGGCACGTAACCTGAGTGCTCTGATAAAATAATTTGGCTGCTCATACCGAGTTTATACCAAATAACTGTAATAACCGTTGTAGGTATCTCGTAGCAGTGGTTCATTAAAATAACTTATTGGAGCGCCCCGAGTAATCAGATATATGGACTAGGCTGGCCGGTTGCCCGAGCCCCTACCATAATAATTTGTTGTTGAAAAGTAGAATCCAATGAATCTTTTAGAACCTCGAGACCTCTTAGTATCCTTAGCTTCCTCTTTTCCTCATCCCAGACACACTCTAACTTCTAAGAGATTTCTACCACTAGCCGAAATAAAGTATCAACCTGCCCTGAGTCATACCAAATTTTTCGATCATAATTGAGTCCTTTAATGAGTCTGTTGACTCGCTCTCTAGCTATATGAATCGAAGTAGGAGTATGAAGGGCCAACTTATCGAACATGCTGGCATATTCAGACACTTTCATATTGACCTGACGCAATAGTTCAAACCCTATACGCCACGCATTATGGAGAGTTAGATAAATAAACTATTTCAAAAGCATTTATGAGAACTGAGTAAAGTAGTTTGTGTTGTATTGGCTGGTCGTCCTCTTTGTAGGCTTGCCACAAACACCATCGGACAATTTCTTCTTTTACTATGCTGACTCAACACTGTTGAGCTGCCCCATTTATTCACATACTCTTCATTATTATTTGGGGTAACTCTTATCCGTATTTATGCACAACGATCACAAAGTTAGAGCTCTATACGGATAAATCTTGGCACGAACCACATAGTCTAAAAGCTCGTCAACCACTATACTCCCTCTGGAGCACATCCGCAACCGTGACTTCCACGCTGAGTAGATCTTCCGTAGTTTTAAAGTTGTTTATATAACACCTTTGGTACTGAGTTATAGGGTTATTAGGGAGGTAGACATACCACACGTCCCATCTTTATCTCTTGCAAAATCTCAGGCCTTATACATTCCAGACCAAAACCGATATAACACATGACCCCGCAATCTATTCCTTGACAGTGAACTTCCCCACTTGGCACGAAGTCATAGGTCACAGCGTCTGATAATCCACAATGTTAAACTTCACAGCTCATATAAATCAACCACATGCCAAGATCTGTTGCACCCCTACATGATTCACTAGGTGATCTCTCAATACGTCCGCCTCTTCAGTTAGAGCCACAAATGGTCTGGTAAATACATAATCTTCCCACCACCTCTTGGTGGAATCCGTCACCTGAAACACAGCAAAATCAACCCTATTGCTTTCAACTATTCCCCTGTTCTGCAATGCTGGAGTAGCTATGAATCCTTCTGGAACCTGACTAGTCCAACATGTACCGACTTAGCTAGAACCTCCATTTCTAGATCCACTTGAGGCTCTACAATAGGTGCTGATGTTCGAGCTCTAGATTGAGCTCTGCCTCTGTCTCTTCCCCAAATCGTAGCTATCATTAGGGCTCCATTTCTTGTCCGGTTGTAGACGCATTGCGTGTTGTTGAGATTTGCGAGAGAACTAGAATAGACGAGTTCAGTCATCAATGATAGAATAAATTTGCACGATAGAGTAGAATAGAAGTAAAATTGTTCCTAACTTCATAGCCTCTGTGAGATAAGTACAGACGTCTAGGAAACATAGTGCTCTGATACCAACTTGTCACGACACAAATTCCCGACCATCAGGATCGTGAAGCCGCCTAACACCATACTTGCTAGGCAAGCCAATGTTAGAGCTTAACTAACCTTTTCTTTTAAAAGTTTAGTTAAACATAATAGAACAATTTAAAATAAAAAGGAAATCTAATAAATTTCAATAAATGAAAACAGAAATATTATTAGATATAACGAAACGAACCACGAAGTAATACTAAATATATAACTACCCAAGGTCTGGCGTCACAATTCATGAACTACTAAAGAATACTACAAATATTTGGCTGAAAGAAATATATATCTATTTTGAGTGAATTAAAACAACAATCTAAATAATAAAGAGAAGACTCCAGGAATCTACGCCAGCAAATCTACCTCGTGTCTCCGTGCAAATGGTATCAACTAGTACTTCATCTTAGCTCTGGCCGGTACCTGGATCTGCACAAGAATTGCAGAGTGCAATATCAGTACAACCGACCCCATGTACTGGTAAGTGCCGAGCCTAACCTTGACGAAGTAGTGACGAGGCTACGGTGAGGCATTTATAATATCACCTGTGTACAACGTATAATAAAGCAAGAAGGAAATTCTATACTAAATAAACAATAATTTGTAGCAATAAATAAAATAACTCAGATAACCTTTCCGGATCACAACTATAACCAATCCTCACAAAATTTTTGAGTTACGATTTAAAATAACCATAAGTGCAGAGTATGAGAAACAACAGAGTAAAACAGTAAGTATTCCAATCTTTATGTTTAAAATAATAAAACATGAATATCCTCCATTATTTCTCCTTGTTGCGGCGCGCAACCCGCTTCCACCTGTCCCACCTTATTGCTCCTCTAAATATATAAATCACCCACTTGTCCACCCTTATTGCTCCTTGTTGTAACGTGCAACCCACTCCTACCTGACAGTTAAATTTCACTATTGATAATAAAAGGGTTCCATAAATTAGATCAGAGTCTTTCAAAATATTTATGTCTCAACAAAAATAAACAGAAATAGTGCAATTAAGAAACTTCACCATTTATTAATCACATAACAAGTAAACATAAATATTCTCCTTTATTACTCCATGTTGCGGCGTGCAACCCGATCCCACCTGTCCACCATTATTGCTCCTTAATGCGGTGTGCAACCTGCTCCCACCAGACAATCACATCTCTTTATTTAATCAAAGGGTTCCACAAATTAGATCAGAGCCTTTGAAAATATTTTTGTCTCAACAATTATAAACAGAAAGCTATACTATTCATAAACTTCATCAATTATAATTTCACAATGAAACCAACCGCAATATATAGTAAAACCACTGTCATCCAGCTCACCCTTTTTATGTATCACAATGAAACCAAGGGAACAACCAACACTTCCAAAATACTTGAAACAATACTTAACAACAAGTTGACGAAAACAAGTGGACATGGAGGCATAAAAATCATGAAAACAATTAAGCCAGGAATCAAACAAATTGGGAATAGGGAAGGGATCATGTTCAACAGATAGTTTTATGGTGCATAGATACTCGTCACCTCACCTATAAACTTGTAAAGACCCGTAAAATTTTCATGTCTAAAATAATGCCCGAATGGGTCCCTATGTTGTTATAACAGTAGAAATTCTTACAGAATTGTGCAGATATGCGGTCCACTATGCAATCGTTCAGGTATGCCGACCGCATAGTTGTTGCATACCTGGACAGCCTTCTGTCCAATTTGTGGAGAGCTATGCGGCCCAAGATGCGATCGCATTTTGGGAATGCGGACCGCACAACTGTCACATCCTTGCACCTCAATTTTTGAGGAGGAGGTTATGCGATCACATAACATGTATGCGGACCGCATAGTGGTCGCATAACTGGGAAGTCCGGCCTTATATTTGGCCCATTTTAGGGCCAACTTGTGATGACCCAAAAGGTCATCCTAAGTAATTCCAGCTAAATCTATTTTCTAAGGCTTCAAAAGCTTTCGTTAATCTCACCTCGATATGTGTGTGCAACACGAGCGTGTAGCCAGGAAGTCCTTATGTTGAAATTTGATGAAAATGGAATTTTATGATAATTAAATGAATAAAGTTGACTTTGGTCAACTTTTTTGGTAAACGGACCCGGACCTGTGCTTTGACAGACCCGGAGGGTCCGTAGGAAAATACGGGTCTTGGGCATATGCCCGAAATCGAATTCCGAGGTCCCAAGTCCGAGAAATAAATTTTTAAAGAAAATTGTTTTCTGAAAATAATAAAGAATTTTGAAAATGAATTATTATGTGAAAACCGTGTTACCGGGCCCATATTATGGTTTCGGAGCCCGGAACAGGTTTATTATATGTTATGTGACTTATCTGTGAAATTTGGTGTAAAACGGACTTGAAATGACGTGATTCGGATTAAAATCGGATAAGTTAAGCTTTATGAAGTTTTAAGAAATTTCTATGAGTTTTGAGGTTTAATTCGTTGATTTTGATTATATTTTGATGATTTAAAAGCTTAAATAAGTCCGTAGGATGTATTGGGAGTCGTGTGTGTTTTTGGTTTTGAGACCCGAGGGCTCGGGTGAGATTCGGGTAGCTAACGGGGTGTAAAAGTCATGAAAAATCTGGTGTTTGGTTGATTTTCTGGTGTCTGGTAGCTTAGTCTATGCGATCGCATAGGTGGAGCTGCGATCGCATAGAGTTGAGAGTGGGGGAGGGGTCTGTCGTCCTCTGCGATCGCATGAATGGGTCCGCGATCGCAGTGTAGGGAGTCCGGATGTTCTGCGATCGCAGTGACTGGGTGGGGGCTAGGTAGTTCTTCTTAGCGGTCGCATCATTTCCTTCGCGATCGCAGTGGTCTGTGGAGTTAACCTTCCAAGATCGCAGCCTTCCGTTTTCGGTCGCATAGTAGGGATTCCTATAGCTCTGCGATCGCAGCCCTTCTTCCGCGATCGCAGCCCTTCTTCCGCGATCGCAGAGAACAAAATCGCCCAGTTAATTCCTTAAGTCAAAAACAGAATACTTACACGGGATTTTTCATAATTCACCAACTTCTTCTTCCCCAAGACCCCATAGGTGATTCCTAAGCTAGTTCTCCCCCATAACCAATTGGGTAAGTGATTCTAACACTAACTTCTACCATTTTACTTCCATAATCACTAGAAATCTAGGCCTAAAATCATAAAATCAAGTAGATATTAGGGGTTTTGGAGACAGTTAGGTTTTTGGGAAAATTGGGTGATTCAACCTCAATTTGGGGTCGGATCTTGAAACAAATTATATATTTTAACTCGTGGGGTTATGGGTGATTGGGTTTTGGTCCGAACCTCGAGTTTGGACCAAGCGGGCCCGGGGTCGAATTTTGGTATTTTTGGAAGAATGCTAGAAATTGAATATCTAGGCTATGGGATTGTGTTATTGAGTGTTTATTGATATTATTGAATTTATAATGCCTAGATATCGTTGTTTCGGAGTCGGATTATAAAGGAAAGACGGTCTTAGAGGGTTGATTGCTATACTTTGGACCGAGGTAAGTGTCTTGCCTAACTTTGGTGAGGGAATAGGTATTATTTGCTATGTGCTAAGTGATTATCATGTTCATTGCATAGGTGAGGTGACGAGTACCTATGCAATGTGTGTCAAGCATGCCCGTGAGTCTATTTTGATAGAAATTGCAGTATTTCTTCCATGTTTAGCAAATTATGAGATTGTCTTTACTTGGTAATTTATTCTGGATTGAAAGTACTGGCTGTTGAGTTTGAGAAATGTTGATACGAATGATAACCCAAGTGTAGAGTATGCAATTGAGGCGATTGGTTATAGCTGAGACCCTTGTCGGGCATTTGTTGAGTTATTAAATTGATGATTTCCCCTTGCCGGGTGTTTTGAACTGTTAATTTCCACTATGCTGTACTCCTTGCCATCTTATCTGTTATTGTTTGGTGAGGAAGAGTGTAAAAGCACGAAGGGTGATGTCGTGCCATGATATTTGATTACATTGCATAGTGAGGAAGAGTGTAAAGCACGAAGGGTGATGTCGTGCCATGATTCATAATGATTATAAGCACGAAGGTAAATGCCGTGCCATGACTTTATTGATTATAAGCACGAAGGTTAATGTCGTGCCATGATACATTGTACATTGCATTGTGAGGAAGAGTGTAAAGCACGAAGGGTGATGCCATGCCATGATATTTGATTACATTGCATTGTGAGGAAGAGAGTAAAAGCACGAAGGGTGATGCCGTGCCATTGGTTACATTTCTGGTACTTCTACTTGTTTCGTTGGCCATTGTGATAGATTGCCTCCCTTGCTTACTTCTCTCTGTCAATTTAACAGCTTCATTTCACTTGTTTCCCTTTACTGCTCCCGTATCCCTTACTTGTCAGCTTATCTCCTGCCTTGTATTATCCCTGTTACCTGCTGTAGAATAGGACATGTTATCGTTATTTTCAAGTCTAGCCTCGTCACTACTTCGGCCAAGGTTAGGCTCGGCACTTACTCAGTACATAGGGTCGGTTGTACTGATGCTACACTGCACTTCTTATTGTTGTGAAGATCCCGCATTCGGACCCATTGGACCACATTGAGGGAGTCACCTTCAGTCCGCCCAGAGCTTCAATGTATACCCGCTGGCGTTCGTGGGCCTTGGTGTCTCTCCTTCTTTTGGATTCCTCATTGTCCTATTTTGACTCCTAGTTCCAAGACAATTATATATTTCCTTTCAGACTCTGTATTTACCACTCAGTTTAGATAGTTCGTCAGGTTGTGACACCCCAGTTTTGGGATGTGGCGATGTTATGGTATTTATCCTTTCATTATGCGTTTTTGAAGTATTATTATTTTTCTGCTGTAAAAGTTTTGAGGTAATTTGGGATGTTTCATTAAAGGTTGAAAGTAAATGAATTCGAGATATTCCAGTAAAGGCTTGAAGGTTAATGGCTTTAATATCGTTACGTTGTTTTATCGAGGTCAAAATGTTATGTACGTTGGCTTGTCTAGCGGGTTCAACGTTAGACGTAGTCACAGCCTGAAAGGTGGGATTTTGGGTCGTCACAAGTTGGTATCAGAGCTCTAGGTTGCTTAGGTCTCACAACTCACGGACAACCTTGGTAGAGTCTGAGGGCTCGGTACGGAGACGTCTGTATTTATTCCCCAGAGGCTGCTAAGTTAGGATACTCCTCTTCTCTTCATATTCTGTCGTGCGTAGTATATTCTGTATACTGATCGAGTTTCTATCCTATTATCTCGCATATGGCGAGGACGCGTGCTTCCCTTGGTCCGCTCAGCAGCCCGACACTCCTGCTACAGCTCCTACGAGGGGTCGAGGTCGAGGACGAGGCCGTGCTAGAGGCCGAGGTCGGGGCAGGGCTCAGCCTAGAGCAGCAGCCCCAGTGGAGGACCCTCAGGTCGAGTCTGACGAGGAGGTCCCAGTTCCGGCAGTCCCAGTTGGACCAGCACAGGTCCCAGAGGGGTTCATAGCTACCCCAGTGCTTCAGGACGCTCTTGTCCGTCTAGTAGGACTTATGGAGAGTGTGGCTCAGGTCGGTCTTCTTCCTACAGCTCCAGCCGAATCTTAGGCTGGGGGAGGTACCCAGACTCCTGTTATTCATACACCAGAGCAGGTTTCCATTCAGTTTCAGACTCCAGCACCTCAGCCAACCGAAGTAGCACAGCCAGGGATTGCAGCACCTGTAGCTGAGGGAGCAGCTATGTCAGCAGATGCGTTGTGGAGATTGGACAGATTCACCAAGTTATTCACTGCTAGTTTTAATGTTGCACCGTCAGAGGACCCACATGATTACTTTGATAGCTATTATGAGGTTCTTCGAAACATGGGCATAGTGGAGTCCAATGGAGTTGACTTTGCCACTTTTCGACTATCTGGCGCAGCCAAGACTTGGTGGAGGGACTAGTGTTTAGCCAGACCAGCTGGGTCTACATCTTTGACTTGGGCTCAGTTCACAGAGGTATTTTTGGGGAAGTTCCTTCCCATTACTCAGCGAGAGGATCTTAGGAGGCAGTTTGAACGCCTCCAACAGGGATCTATGTCTGTTACTCAANCCAGATGGCCAGGGAGTCGAGTACTGATATTTCATTCCAGGATGCGGCCGATGTAGCTAGGAGGATTGAGATGATTTTGTCACAGGGAGGTGGTCAGGGGGCTGACAAGAGGCCCCATCATTTTGGTAAATTCAGTGGAGTCTTATCTGGAGGATGGGATTCTTTCAGCAGGGGTCATCCACCCTGACCATTTCAGTCAGCACTTCAGGTATCTCCTCGTGCACCACCAGTTCATGTTAGTACACCACCAGCACCTATCAGTGCACAGCCCCTTCAGAGTTACCAGGGTTGTCAGGGTCAGTTCCCGAGTCATCATCCACAGTAGCAGAGTTCTTGTTATAGTTGTGGTAGCCCGGGGCACATTGCCAGATATTTCCCCCGAATTTCAAGTGGGCCCCAGTATCAGGGTTCCCGTGCCTTGGTTTTCCCAGCAGGTGCACCCTTACCCCCTCATCCAGCTAGGGGTGGTGGTCGAGGTGCCATAGGTGGTGGTCAGGTTCATAGAGGTGGAGCACAGGCCGCGAGGGGTAGAGGCTAGGTTGCAGCAGGTAGACCTAGGGATGTTCAGATTGGAGGGGATCAGCCCCGGTGTTATGCTTTTCCTTCTTGTCCTGATGCTGAGGCTTCTGATGAAGTTATTATAGGTACAGTTTAAGTTTGCAGCCGAGAGGCTTCGGTGTTATTTGATCCGGGTTCAACATTCTCCTATGTGTCTTC